>JAUUDZ010001139.1:0-11947 GCA_032361705.1 Panulirus versicolor | reverse complement strand
TATATATATATATATATATATATATGAACCATTGGTGACAATCAAATTCCTCTTGTATATGTAAAGTATTTTATGATTTTAAATCCCTCAACCTTGACTGTTTTTACACTTCCGGAGAAAAATATATATTCATTCGCTTCGTTACATTTTTCCGGATATCATAATTGCTACTGCTGGGGAAGAGGTTATGCTTGATACACTGGAGGTCCGTGACGGAGGTGGAACGCATTTGAGATACGTCTACTAGAATTCTGCCTTTCATATTGCTGGACGCTGCACGAGTCCCAAAAATAGGGGTCCTAGGGCAGGAATAAGCATTGCAAAATATAATTTTTTTCGTGGAGGCTGTTAGCGAAGTTTCCCACATTTTTATGTAATTGCCTCTTTGTGCTAATCTCTTCCCTCCGCCCTCGGCACAGGCCCTGAGCAACGCCAGCACAGATTGCCCTCCGGCTGTACAGAATGCTGAAGACCTTCTGTTCCTGCTGTACACCTCTGGCAGCACCGGCTCCCCTAAGGGCGTGGCGCATACGACAGCAGGCTACCTTCTCTATGCTGCCACTACACACAAGGTAAAGCCACTACTTTAAGTCCATCTACACGGCATTATGTTACACATGACTGTACGGCACGCACAGCACCAGTAACACATAGAGTAACAATTGTTGCCCACAAATGGTAGACACGTATGGGCAAAATTGCACAGCATGTTTCGAAGACAAGCAAACATGTATAGTACACAGCAGCACAGCTCAAGCAATATGAACACAGCAAAACAACTACACGAAACTGTGAATTTAATTTGCAAACTTTGAAATTTAAGTAGGTCGCCTAAGTTCTTAATTGACCCTGACTAGCTCAGTTGAACTGCAAGCAAGAATATAATGAAATATATAAACGATGACGGTGGGGGTAAGTTATTTGTTTTTGTCTGTTGTGAAATAGAAAATGTTTTGCAACTGATAGCTACTCTGTCTCTCTGATTTCCCCCATTTTTCTTCTTTTATTATGTGGCTTGCATCGGAGAAGCTGGATGGAGATTAAGGTACGGCAGTTTATGTAATGTGTTTGTGGCCGTGTAGTGGAAGGTGGAGGATTTGCATGACCAAGCCAAGTGTACTGAGGGAAAAGCTTGGAGGACATAGGGCTTCTAGGAAGGACTGTGTATTAGTTAACTATTTCACAATTGTTACAGTAGCATTCTAGTGCTTAACAACCAGTGCCTACCTATTGGTTACTTAGTACAATAGTTTTGCTCTCCAGATTAATGGTTTTTCGTAACTGTTAGGGAATGTTTTCAGTTGGTCATTCGAGTTTAAAGCCTATCATAACCTACCGGGGTCATTAATGAAAGCCGTCGACGGCAAGTTACAATCTCCAAATCGAAAGATTTTAACACTTGCTGCTTAGGTTCAAAATAAATCTACAACCACCCGTGCTCTCTGGAAGTATAGCCCTTATAGATTATTGTAGTCTTGTTCATTTGTTATTTCATATTGCAGCCTCACCATGCATTAGAAAGTATTAAGCTGAAAAGACCGAAGAGTTAAAACTGTACTGTATCCTGATGAAATGTTTTCATTCGACATTTTACTCATCGTTTGCATTAAGACACCAACTTTGTCCTGGTAGTGTACAAAGGAGTTTAGACACTGCATGAACTAGATGTTTAGACATTAAATGAATATTGTCTGTTAAGAAGATTATACGTTATAGTAGGCATAAGTCATGATATATAAACAAGTGATGTTTGAAATGGCAGTTTAGTTGTTTATTATGTGACCTTTGAAGCCTCTTTTGCTATTTTCCCTCACATGCAGCACGTGTTTGACTACCGGGATGGGGACGTGTTCGGTTGTGTAGCAGATGTCGGATGGATAACCGGCCATTCCTACGTGGTGTACGGTCCCCTAGCCAACGGAGCCACCACAGTCCTGTTTGAGAGTACGCCAACCTACCCTGATCCAGGTATGTTGTGAATGAGACGATCTACCCTGACCCAGGAATGATGTGATATAACGGAAGGACCAAATTTAAAGAGAGCTCTTAGATAGACAGAGGAACAGAAGCCGAGAGACTAGTTAAGTAACAAGCTAACGAAAGGTCATCTGTTGCTGGAAATTATCACTTATCTCCCACTACTTTATTGCCGAATGATCTGATTTATCTCTTCTTTGTCCAGTGTTCACTTTCGTGTAGGCAGTTTTGTTCAATTGTCTAGAATTAACTTCTGCGCTTCTTTTTTTACAAACTGCTTTACTCCGAATCCAGTGTATCATCTACGGACAGAAGAGAATTATTATGTACAACGGGTTTTCGAAGCTGTTGGTTTTGGGATTTTTATCTGGTGTACCGAGAAATTTAGTTGCCCTTGGCTAAACTGCTATATTTACTGGTTTGGAGTTTATCGTAAAAAATTGACCCCATTTTACTGTTTGATCTATCACTGGATATCGAAAGGTATCCCCCCAAAAACATTGAATAAAATAGATAGAAAATTAAATAAATAAATAAAAATCCTACCCCACAACCCCACATAACCGTAGCCTACCATATCGTAACTCAAACCTACCTAAACCTAACCTGATCCCAACACAACGTAACCGTAGCCTCCAACGTAAACCAAGGCCACATGACGTGAGCTCTCTTCATCGTAAACGTAACCTACGACGACGTAACCCTAGTCCACATGAACGTAACCATATCCTACTTTAACCTAACGTAAAGCTGGTGGAGGCCACGAAGACCACGCCGACTTTTCGCCAAGGATCACTCTACCAGCTTACTAATATTAAGCACCTCGCTCCCCACAACCAAGACTGAACCTGGAGCCATCACAGACCGCAGGCACGCCGCCGCACCCAAGCAGGCACACCCCATCTGGGTATCACGTACCCGTCCACCGAGATTACATACCAGCGCGTCTAACGAAACGAGGGTAGGGTTGATAACTAGACTCTCTAACGGCAACGGACCTTTCATTGGAACCCCGTTGGCTGCCGAGGGTCTATGCTATTCGTCTGTTCTTGTGGGATTTATCAGAACACTTTTATCACTCGGCATCCCTTCTCCCTCCGCTGTCGTGGAGGGGCCTGCTGATCCTGCAATGGGAGTAGGGTCTGTATTCGCCCCAGAAGCTCCCCTTCTTGCTAAGCACCCCGCTTTATAGGGCGGCCGTAGTAGCCTACCGAGTCGCTGTGGGATTCCGTGATCGTGCTTAAACACCCACAGTGGAAGGTTGTAGGAAATAGGGATTCTTAAGGCGAAGATCTTCATAAATCTTAATACGTTAGGGACCCTAGTATCGGGTATGGAGAGCTCGTGATATCCAAACTGTGACATATTCAACTTCTTGGTTCATTCAGTCGTTCCACCAAACAGCTCCACCCCCATTACTTACCAACTTATAATGGTTAGATTAACCATAGAAAGTGACAAATGGGATTGCTTGTAATGCCACTTTTGAGAGCACCACCTGTCGGCAATGATGGGGACTTAAGAGTTACTTATGCGACACTTGGAAAACCGCCTTAGTGCAGAGGGGCATCATATATTTAGATTTTATTTACATTCGCTGGATTCACGTGAAAATTATAGTAGAATTGATCTATGGCAGCCATAGATTTGTTCGCATGGAATGAAACAAGGACATTACATATATTGAGTTCCTAAAGTTCCCGTTATCACTCAGTCTGTGAGTTATGGTTGTGGCTGGAGATAAAAGGCATGACATTCTCTTTTGATTGTTGATTGGAGGGAAGAATTTGAGGGGGGGGGGGTTGTTGGAGGGCTGTTGTTGGGAGTGTAAGGAAAATAGAATCGTCTTAATCTAGTGCGACCAGTTCCTCAGTTGGTGAGGCGTAATTCATCAAAGAAAACTGAGATCATCTTCACGAGAGAAAACTGCTCCACATCAGTATTCAGTGGGGAAACTAATGTAAAAATTCCACTTTCTAATACGTTCGTCGCCAGGAGTCGCACCCTGGTTTAGTGAAGTGGTGTTTGTGGGAGAGTGGTTTTATACGCTTTATGCACCTGATCCTTTCCATGGAAATGGGAAATGAATTTTAAGACAGCTGGTTACATAGATATAGATACGTTTATAGAGAGAATTTTATGAAGCTCCTGTATTGCCTGTATTACAAGTTACAAACTAAATAGGACGATAACTTTCCAACGAATACAGCAAGATTTTGTTTTTCCAGGTCGGTATTGGGAGACGGTGTCTCGACTGGGCCTAACGCATTTCTACTGCGCTCCGACTGCGCTGCGCCTCCTGCTGCGCTACGGCGACGACTGGGTCTTGCGCCACGACCGTTCCTCCTTGCGGGTGCTGGGTTCAGTGGGGGAGCCGATCAACCACGAGGCTTGGCATTGGTTCAACGACGTGGTCGGCGAGGGGCGCTGTACCCTTGCTGACACCTGGTGGCAGACAGGTGGGTGGTGGCATGCAAGTAGATTTAGGTAGCAGAGTTGTAAATCGTCACAATACAAACTATGAAAGTTATTGACCTCTTAAACCAGTTTAATTTTTTGTATTATTAAATTAAATGGATGTATCTGGGTGTGTGCCTTCTTAGGTATTTCCTTCGTTTTTCAGAATCTGGGGGCATCATGATCAGTCCACGGCCCTCGGCCCCTGGAGCCCCTGTCAACCCCGGGATGCCCATGCGGCCCATGTTCGGGATCCGCCCGGTTCTCTGTGACCCCAGCGGGAAGGAAATGGAAGGCGGAGGCGTTGAAGGAGCCCTGTGTGTCGGGTCCATCTGGCCCGGCATTGCTCGAACTGTCTACGGTGACCACAAGCGCTTCATTGATACCTATTTCGCTCCTTTCCCCGGGTACTACTTTAGCGGCGACGGAGCCTTCAGGTGAGATACGTAGGTCAGCTGGCTGCAGGCAAACGAGCAATGAGAACTAGTTGATCATAGGTAAAACAGACACCGAAAGCTACCTGATATTAGTGAATCAGGCTGTAGGAGCTAAGTTGATTACAGGTAATGATAAGCCCAAAAAAGGTATAGAATTGTATGATATGAACAAGGACTTAGTAGATAACAATTAAGCTAACAAATGGGATGGAAAGGATATCAAGTGTGATGCTTTATCTTTTTTCTCCAGACAAGAGAGTGGGTAATGAATGGGAAGATAATGCATAACTAGGACAACTCCGACAGGCCTGCAACCTTACACATGTGTTGGTGGCTCCTTAATCTTCTTATGGCCACACTGTAAACCCTTGGAAATCCTAACTCCTGACCTTATAGGTCAATGTATTAGGGTATGAAGCAAACATAAGTAGATCTGTTTCCTGAATATACTTCTGTTTGTTTTAGATGCAACTAGATGTATAACTTTATTTGAAACCAAACTTGTGAAGTTACATCCTTGTACCTCTGCTGGTTGGTTGGGTATTTGGGTTTTAATGCCTATCAACTGCCAGGGTCTTTAAGGCTGTCAAAGTTAAATTGTTATCACGAATTGATGAACCTTGAACACCTTCTTCAGTTATTCAGTTCCATCATACAGGCTCTCACTGCATGTAAGGCCCTTGGACGCTTCACAGCAAACACATATATTAACGAAGCCATTGCTTATGACATGGTAGTGTTTGACTTCTCAACAGATGAACAAAAGATATCAAATTCTTGCTGCAAGGCAGAACTCTATTGTACCACAGCTAGGATAAGGTGTGGTATTACCTTCAAATGTAACAATAGATACATATGGTATGTTAAGTTCAGCTGTTATTTGCTCATTCCGTAGAGAATTTTGCCATCTAGGACACATGATGGAAGTTCATTACCCATTACCATAAGCATTAATTTGCTCTCAGTATTCCAGTTTTGTGTCAAATTTTCACTTTTTTGGGAGATGATGTTAGTTTATACTGTTGTACAATCACACAGGGACGAGGAGGGTCACTACACCATCACTGGTCGTATGGACGATGTCATCAACGTCACAGGCCATCGTCTGGGCACGGCCGAAGTGGAGGATGCTATGGTACGCACCTTAGACCTTCTCTCTCGTTCATGAATCATATTCAGACATCACCTCAGCTCTGCCTCTTATATGAAATTTACCAAAATTTTGTATCATCAGATAATGTGAAAAGTTTTGCATCATCCTCTTTGAAGTAAAGATAAAAAGAAAATGATGGTACTATACTACTTGTATTGAGTTTGCAAACATATGTATTGGTTCTAGAATTTTACTTGACTCGAGAGAAGATTAGGAACACCCATCCCATGTATTCGTCCTGCCCTTGGGGCTGGTCGATAAATGGGTACCTGGCTTAGGCTTGTGTGTATATATGTATATATAAACATGGTGTAAAACATTGCATATGTACAAGTGTAAAACCTTATCCCTGTAACACACAAATAATAATCAAAATGCTTAAACATAGATACATGTTCATGTTGATTATCACTAATGAGTTGCCAGGTCGTCCCTTCATGTGAATGCAAGGACACCGCATGTGATAGAAGGAAAAAAGATGAAAAACGTACCATCATGGTTGAGTTTTATTCCCTGTGGCTGACTTCTGCCTTCGTCTCCCCCACAGATGGAACACCCGGAGGTATCAGAGGCAGCTGTGGTGGGCTACCCACACGATGTTAAGGGCGAGGCTGTATTCGCCTTTATTGTGCTGAAGGAGGAGCTTCAATCTACCCAGGAGGAGATCCTGGCAGACTTGAGGAAGCTGGTCAGGTCGAAGATTGCTGGATACGCCATACCTGAAGTGTTCCTGGTGAGGGAAGCATAGAACATTGTACACCTTTTATCATTATTCGGTAATGAATGTCAGACTTGCATGTATATGAGGAAGGTGCATGAGAGGACAGGAACTTGCAGGCTTCATCATGAACTCCATAAAGAAATCCTGATCTGTGATTAGGTATAATACTGACAGGTTAGTTGATAATCCTGACCTGTAATCATGTTTACCTGTAATCATGTTTACAAATGATTGAGTAGCCTATGTAATGCAAGGAAAGCTAATTGTCTTTCTCTACTCTCTAAGGATATTTTATTTGATACGAAGCTTTAGCGAATGGAAGCTGTGTAATATTGATAATGATATTAATAGTAATATCAATTTTTGATTCATCTGCAGCCAAAGGCTGAAAATATTGGGATGGAGCTGATCTTGTAAGTGGTGTGCATGGGCTTGGATGGGCTAAATGTGATTGTAGTGCTGAACTACAACTTGGGGATGAGGGATCTCTGGTAGCTATGTGATGGCGATGATACGGTGTACTTTGTTTCAGGTTGTTCGTGGGCTGCCTAAGACCCGCTCAGGAAAGGTGATGCGGCGAATCCTGAGGAAGGTGGCAGCCCGCAAGACTGATGACATGGGTGACATCTCCACCCTAGCTGACCCATCAGTTGTCCAGTCCATCATCACCAGCCACAATGCCCTCCACGCCCACTGACACCACACAACTTGCAACCTCCTGGACATTTTGTAAGCGTTTGTGAACAGATTTTCCGTCCCATTGCCACTCTTGGATGGTCATCTACACCCACTGGTTCAGCTGACACCCACTAATTCTGTTGTCATATCCCCAGGATTTCCCCATTATTTTCTACTGATGATCCACTTCATTCATTTACATTTCACCAATTGCAATGACTTTCTGATGACCTCCATGCACACAGTAAAGAAGACACTACATATACATCAAAAGCATTACTTGCTACCACCACACCTATATAAATCTTAATACCTCCATTACATACCACATTCCTATACATTCATACACCCACCACACCTAGGTATAAGCTTTCCATACCCACTATGTACCAAGTAACATCTATACACACATCATACCCACTCCTTTGCCCTCCACACTCCCGTACACTAACCCTCTAGACTGAGAAACCCAAGATGTATCAGGAAGCAGTACTTTGTGAGAGTGGCTTAGAGAGTGACCGTTAAACTTTAGGAGAGGGATTGAGAGAGTGATGGAGAGGTACTCATTTGCTCATGCATCTTCACACTGCTCAGCACCACACTCTCACTGTACAAAGTTTTCAGTGCATCAGAATTGAATTCATTAATTTAAGTGTCTTCTTGCACTGCAGGAGAGAGAAAGTGAGATTCCCTTTACTGGAAATATATATAATTGTGAGAGCTATGAATTATAGATTATATATTTTTTGTAAATGTTATTTTTTACTGTTTACATTAATTAATGTTGTTTATAGTAAGTCAATAACCACAAAGCAAAGTAAACACCGTTTAACAGTATGAACAGACCTGAAAAACTGTATGAAGTATTTATATATAAAACCTGCCATATCCAGCCTTGATTCTAGTGAGTGAAAGATTACACACACACACACACACACACACACACGCACACACACACAAACACACACACACACATACATACATCCATTTATATTTTTTCTATATCCTTTTATGTCTGTATTATTATTAGACATCTCAAGGATACTTAATATATGGTTCCTGCATCTTCAAGGCTATCTTTTATGCAGTAGGAGGAGGATAAAGGACTCTTTTGGAGCAATTAGGCTGTTGATGAGACTATCCCTCTCTGTCCAATGTCTAATGTTCTGTTTTCTTTGCCTTTGGAATACATAGTATTTGTGATCTTTCTTAGTATGAGCTGTAATGTCTGTATTCAGCTTTGATGTTGAGTTTCACTTTGGGCCTTACCTCCTGCAGCTAGATTGTAAAATTAGATTTTATAATAGTCATGATGATTCCAATGTGCTTAATGTACTCAGACAAGTTGTCAGGTTGTTTGAAACACAATACTAAACATACATATACAGCAAAGTGTATATTTATTCATTGATATGGAAAAGACAGAAATTTGTGCAAAAAACTATACTTACAGTATCTGATCTCCATCATTATAGAAATTATTCTAACATTATTCTTCATATATTCTTTCTCATAGTTATTCCTGCTGTATTCTTAGTCTCCTGTTAAGTTCACTAATTCTATGATTTTAACACATCACCATGTTTTATTCAGGGGTACCATCCAAAGTTCTAAGTCAGAAAGTGTTCCCTGATTTTAATAATCTTTCACACCTTTTCTCTTGTATGCAGTTCTCCCCAGTCAAGTCCTCTGGTGGAGCACCGACACCCTAGACTCATGCATATTGAGTGAGTCGCCCTTGGACCACTGTGATCCCCCCATCATCTTTCCAGCTGTTTCATTTCAAGTGTCACGTTATACTTAACTTTTTGTAACACGATCAGTCTGAAGCACTGTCTATGGTCTCCTGGTAGACCTCCTTTCTCTTCTCCTCCATAACCAAGTAAAGATACACAAGATATCTATGAATTATCTTTTCAAAGTCATACCATAATTAAAAGAAAATGCAGTGAGGTCATATACAATCATGTAATTTGGTACATGTGAAAGAACGAACTCCAAAGTGTTGCTTTTAAAGTTAATTCACTTCCATGTGGACAACCTTTGTCATACGTAACACATAATGTGATATTTGTTAGTTCCCGACACTGACTTGTTTAGGTAAGACAGCCAGTTAGGTATAAAGTGGTACATATTATATATATATATATTAATGACAAAGATGGTACAGTTTCATTTTACTCCTCCCTTTTATCATCACCATCCTGATAACTCGTCTGAGTATTCAGCAAGTATGTACTGTTATACAAGAATGAATTCTTGCAAAATATGATCGCTCTTTGATCTTGATGAAAATCCAGCTACGGCTGACATGGCTCAATGGTTTAAGAACACATGTAGTTGCATTCTGGATGGGGTGACCCAGGGGAAAAAAACAAGTCTTATGGTGATCTTTCGACTGCACTATGGATGTTCATGTTATGCAGGAAGATTAGTATTTATATACGCCACTGATAAGACTGTGCATAGGTGCTATACCCATGGTGTGTGTGTATGTGTTTACATACCCCCATGATGCTCGAAAATGCTACCTAATATTCAATATCGTTCTGTAACCCCCAGGACCTCTCTATTATAGAGCTCCTACAGCTTTAAGGCTGTGCTTCATGCAGGGTAAGGTGGGTTACTTTGGGGCGAGAAGGTCCTTGACCAGGCTGTTCTTTCCTTTTGCTGACAATATTACAGTCTTGTTGACAGAGACTTTACTGATGTTAATTTTATTGATAGAGGTTTAATGTTAATTCTTTTATACTTTGTCAAATGAATTTAGATGTGTGAAGAATGCTTAATCATTATGGTTTTGCTAAATCAGGGTTTCATGATGTCATCATAATGCTGATATCATCTTTCATCATAATGCATGACACCTTTGCCCTTTGGCTGGGATGACTTGATAATGTCATGTCAACCCAGGTAGTAAGGTTGAAGACTTTCTTTGCATCCAATGTTGAACGTTTACCAAGAAGTGGATAGCCACAAGATATCAACAGAAGACTGTATGCAAGTCTACTATATGCCATTTCTAATAATTTCATGGAAAAAAAAAGAAACACAGCTCACCACAAACAAACAAGTGATGACAAATTCTAAAGTTAAGAGAAGATGAACTATTAAGTTTTTGAAACTTTTATCACTATCTTTGACACAGACTACAACTCACAACATGTGAGTTATTGGTCTTGAGTGTAGATGGTGTGAAACATCAAGTAAAACATACAACTCCAGTGAGCACAAAACCATCTTCCCTACAACATGCCGCCATCAACAGCTGATGTATCACACAAATGCAGTACAGAAATATATCATAAGCTATTTATCAGTGGGTCTGATTATCCTTCAAGTTCTACCAGGTGTTCCTGATGTGACATACTATAATTACTCCTCGCTAACACCTTCTGCAGGTGGCTCTTCATTAGTATGGTTGACCACACTAAAGACCAGCACATATGTGCAAAAACATTACTGAATACAGTAAGCATAGCAAGTCTTTGATAAGTTCTCACTTTGCCATGAGGTGAACGTTCCACTGTCGTCCTTTTTAGCTTAAGTTGGCTGTAATACATTTGACTTTGTTTTCAAACGGGCCAGTTTAATGGGTTAGTCTCCGTCGGCTAATAACTTCATGGTAGCGAGACAGATGTTTATATGTGCGAGAGAACACCTTCCATATGGAGTAACTGGCTCCATACAGGGGAAAAACACTCCCCTGGGTCCTTTTATATCTTTTTTAAGAAACCGATAATACAGGAGTCGAGGATTTCCAAGCCACCACTCTTCCTTTTTTAGTCACCTTTTTCATGTAGGGTTATTTGATGATTATACTCTACTGTCTACCAGATGCCAACGTTCTGAGACTTCATGCCAGGACAGATATTTTAATTCACCATATAATGTTTTCGATTACAGAAGAAGACTGTAGAGATAAGACACACAACTACAATATGTTGTCGAATGATGTTTAAGGTAGTTATCCCTACATTATTTGTAAGAGGAAAACCAGAGAAATGCCAATCGTACACTATTCTAAACAGTGAAAGGTTTCTCTCAATGCCTCACAGTAAAGTTGACATGGACTGATGTCCAAATAACCAACCCAAACGTTATTATCAGGCAACGAACGTCCTGATTAGAACTGGTTCAGCAGTGGCGCTAAGTAACATATTCCAGCGGACATGAACACTTGAGTAAATCGTTTAGGTATTTGTCTAAAGTACCCCAAATTTGACCAGTTATACTCAAGTAGATTTTCAGAGGAAGCACGTTACTTAATCTCCGGCTGTCTCGCTACGTATAAGTAACGGTACTTGTAGATAAAAGTAACAAACTTATATTTTAGGTATCATTACATTGTTAGTTTTGTATATATCCCTCCGATAACGTCCTTAGATAAAAATGTACTCAATTCGAGGTAATTTTGTGTGAGTTAATTACAAAATAGTTTGAGTGCTATTTCATAACCATGATATATATATATATATATATATATATATATATATATATATATATATATATATATATATATGT
>JAUUDZ010001128.1:0-11947 GCA_032361705.1 Panulirus versicolor | reverse complement strand
ACGCAACAAACTTATACTTCTGTAATTTGAGCACTCACTTTTATCCCCTTTGCCATTGTACATTGGCACTATGTATGCATTCCGCCAACCCTCAGGCAATTCACCATGATCCATAAAATACACCGAATATCCTTAACAACTAATCAACAACAAAGTCACCCCCTTTTTTTGATAAATTCCACTGCAATACCATCCAAACTTGCCGCCTTGCCGGCTCATCTTCCGCAAAACTTTTACTACCTCTTCTCTGTTCACCAAACCATTCTCCCTGAACCTCTCACTTTGCACTCCACCTCGACCAAAACATCCTATATCTGCCACTCTATCATCAAACACATTCAACAAACCTTCAAAATACTCACTGCATCTCATTCTCACATCACCACTACTTGTTATCACCTCCCCATTAGCCCCCTTCACTGATATTCCCATTGTCTTACACACTTTATTTACCTCCTTCCAAAACTTCCGTAAAATTATGGAAATGTGGACATGATCTCCGCAAATGTTCCTTCGATAAACAAACAGGCACAGTGGATGATTGACACTTTGCTTTCTCAGGTATTTGTTAACTATACCCATCACAATAGACATACTTATGAAAGTAAATTTAGACCAATATGTATCAAAGTTCCTAGACATTAAGAGATAAATAATCTCTCCATAAATATACTTATGGGAGTGTATTTCAACATTCTCAAGGAATAAGACTTGGTTGGTAGATGTTAAGAATATGCTATAAATCTGGGAATGTTTTTTTTATAAGTTTAATATTGACTAGGAAACATAAATCCAAGGAATTATATGTCAAACAGGCACCTGTTGGAGGTGCGAGAAGGAGTTGCGCCAGCTAGTTAATCCAAAGCAAGTCTCCATTGCTGACGTAGCACAGTAATTCAACTGCAATTAACATTACAGTGAGAAAATTCAAGAAAAGGAATTATTTTCATTTTATAGGTCAACTTATGTCAATCATATATTTTTTTGATCTGGAGAAATGCTTGAATGTAATTGAAATTGATAACATTCATTGTTACGTCTGGCACTGACATCATTCTTGAAGGTTTGGATTGCAATTATAGCATTTTGTTAGCTTAAATTATAAGTGTGGATCCTTTTATGAGCAAATTTACAAATGCTATAAATCTGAGAGAAGAACTTGTTTAACAAGGAAATCTGTAAGTCAATTTTATACAGTAAACACACCACTGTTCACGAGGAAAATGTAGATGAATATTTAGTCCTTACTTGAAATTTCTGGATCGTATGCTAACATGACCTTCACAAGTTAATATAAACGAATAATGGCCCAGAACCGAACCCAGTGGCACTCCACGAACCCAGTGGCACTCCACTGATCACACCAAGCCATTTGGAAAAGGTTCCTCTGATATGCGTCCTTTGTTCCCTCCCGCTGAACTCTGGCCAAAAGCTGTTTTGATTTATTTGGATAATCTTTAACCATTCAAGAAGTGCGATGTCCATGGATGTCTGTGGGGGCTTGCTTTGAATAAAAAATTAGAGACTCCTCTTAGGAGAAAGTTGCACGAGCAAAAAAACAAAGTGAACTGAAGCTGGGCTCCGTAAGTACTAATGTGTAACTTAAAAGTCATCATGTAAAAGTTGGCTTCCTTGAAACAGATGCCAATAAAAAATATGGAGGTTCAAATCCCTGTCCAAATAGGACTAGCATTACATAAATGGCAGGAAAAAAGAAGGCTGCAGTAAACCTTCATCCTGGTCTGTGGATCTGAGAATTATAAGGCAGGTCAGTACTAACAAACAGCTTATGATGTCATTACCAAGAAGGGTTTGCTGAGTTGTCAGAGCTGTAAAAGGCTATCACTGAGAAAGGAGTAAGAGGTACCATGTCCACAAAAGGCCTTGTCTGCCCCCAGTATTTTTCAGGGGTAATACAAGGCTAAAGTTTAATGTGGGAATAAGCATATGATGCTCTCAGGGTGAAATCAGTCATACATTTGGTCACTGAGACTAGTTTTTCTAATGGTGTGAACAGCAACTCACCCCAGGCTATCTTGAGGGAATGATGTTCTTTCTCTACTATACCTGGCTCCCACTTCATTCGGGAATATTGCTTCTGGTCGCTGTATTTCTTGAACCTGTACTTAAAGATGGTTGGCTTTTACCGTTCTACGGAGAAAAAAGGCAGAATTCTCAAACTGAAGCAAGAAAATATGGATACACATGAGATTTCTAGGTGCAATGGGAACTCGAACATACAATCAGATGGCTGCTTCCTGCAACACCTCATCAGTGCGTTACCTCGTTTCGATCAAGACCCCATGGACCTAGAATACTTAAGGAACCTGGCTAACTCCTTATTCAGATGTCTTCAGATGGTAAGCAAGGCCAAAGGAGAGATGACAAAGTACTAAAATGAAATTGTGACAAGTTTAAAAATGGACTGGGGAGGCAAACAAGGTTTTTTGTAGACTGTTGTTAGGATTAGTTAGATAAGTAAGAAATAAGAGCAACAGAGATGCATAATTTAAGTAGTATAGCTAGAATTAAGTGTAAAAATAGAATGAGGATGAGAAAAAATTATGTCATTTGAAGACATCATTAAAACAGAACAATGATTGAAGTCTTCCAAGATGGCATGGTTAAGTAGAATGGATAGCAGATGATGGCTGTCAAAGATATGTAGTAGCACAGTACAAGGTACAAGAAAAAGGGATAGAATGCTGGAGAAAGGGAGAACTGTAATCAGAAAATTGATCAGGGCTGGAGATATTTCAGATGAGGATGCTTGAGTCAATGGGGATTGGAAGCAATGGAAACATTTTGTGCATGGCAGTAGTATGAAGGAGGGTGTTGGTCTTACTTGATAAATCAGTGAAAAAGTAAGAACTGTTATATGTGTTGTTTCACTTTAACATACTGGGCATGAGGTGAAATGTTTGTGATTTATGTTTGAGGCTGAATATATTTGATCCACTTCATTAATTTGAGAAAGGAGTCATGATAACATATGGAGAGACAGAAATATTTCCTATCGCTTGTGGAAAATTTAAGTATCTAGTATGTGAAATTGGAATACTGGCAAGAAAAACCTTGGTCTTTTTTATACAGGATGTAAGTTTCAACAGATTATATGTCTGTTTATAAACTATCCCTCCTGGTCCTTAGCCAAAAGTATTTGGTGTTCTCCCTTTTCTTTATTGATGTTATATCCATTGGCTATTACTGATAAACTATACCCCATCAATTGAGATTCATAAGCCTAAACAAAAGACGAAGAAGCAATCATATTGAGTTAAAATCTGAAGTACCAAATTCGCAGCACTAAGGTTTTCACAGCAACCTTCAAGTCTTTGAAAAGGCACTAAATCTCTGAACCAAATCTCTTGGTAACTCTAAGTCTCCCTACTAATGGATGAAGGCTGGTATGAAAACTTTTTATTGGAGGTGAATATGTGCTATCTTTTTGGAATTCTTCTTCCTTGAAAATTCTACTTTTATCCTTTTTTTTTTTCAGAGGAAGTCACTTTATATGGTTATGTGGCAATGCTTAGTCCAAATGGAATCACAAGAGGGGATGTGAGTGATACGTCCATGGCTTCCCATGTCTAAGTAAATGTCTTTTACACTTAAAATCCATTTTCTCAGAGTAAACACTGAAATACTTCATAACTCTTTCAACAAGAAAATTAGATATCAATTAAATGTTAACAAACAATTTATTTGTACCCATGTACATCTTATGTCATCTACAGAAACTGTGGAATAAGGTATTACCTCCATGAACACTCTTGAGAGATTTGGAATCACAGTGAACCCTCACTTATTCAGCCCCAGCCAATTCTATTCTCAGTTACTTTAAACATTAGTCATCTGAACACTTTTGTCCTAAGTACCTGTGTTTGTAAAGGGTGTGTTTCAAAGACTGACATGTTATGTAGAGAAAATGTGGTGATACCTGTGGATTTTCACAATTATGGAAGTAAGGGTATACTTCCCAGCTAATATGCATACACACAAATACACATGTACACAAGAGCTGCCCCCCACAAATTGTGAAGCTTTCTTTTTTATGGGAGACCTCTATTAATTCACCTTATGTTATTGTGAATACTCCCATCCTCTTTCATGCTGAATTGGCAAGGGTTCACTATATATTGGACATACATTCTACCTAACTTCATTAGAAAATTTGTATATTAACATGAAGGTTAACTCCACAAAAATAATAATGGCAGTTCTTATCTATAAAATGTAAGAATTCACTAACAGCAGAAACATTTCCGTGAAAAACCACCTACAAATCAGGGATCATCTCATGCATGCTGCATCACAAAAAACTCATTTAGGTGTAAACTAAGATAATGAAAATGATGTAGATAATACACTATTTAAGTTATGTCTCCTGCATGATCTAAAATTTTCAAAGTCATCATTACAAACTACCAAACTACTTTGAGTGATGAGGAATACCTACCATAGTTATAAAAATAGATAATAATCTTGTATGAAAGATAATATCAAACCAAAGAGTAGTACCATACAGACAAAGTAACTATAGTCAAAGAATCTGAGGTTGGTTAAAAACATAACACATATAAAAGCTTATCATTAATTAGTGCAAAATCTTATAGAATAAAGAGATTATGACTTAATGCACTAATGGTTTTCTTCACCTCCATTCACTGTCAATCACCCTTTGGTGGCCTAACCCATACCTTCACGCACTAAAGTATCCTTCAAACTATTTTTCCAGTTTTCTGCAGTATTTCTTATTTCATTACTTCAGTACCACTTTCCTCTTTTCAGCTTTCTACTTATTTTTTCCATGTATGTGCTTGCAGAGATAAACTTTCATTAATTATGCACATTCTTACTTCCCTTCATACAAGCAGCTGGTGTCTGCTTCAGTCATGTGATAGCAAATTTTTCAAATGGTGCTGGATTTCTTGGAAACTAGAGAGCAATATGGTCAGTAGTGGAATGTAAGAGAAAGATTCTGCAAGAGTTTCTCTGTTTTGAGCATAGGGCATGACATTTATGATACATATAGGAACACAGCTGAACAGCAGTTGTTTAGATGGCCTGGCTTTTTCAGTCAAGCACAACTGCTACAGTTTCTTAAAGGGAAAATACATTTAATTTACTTTTTCTAACATATAGTCCACCCTTTCTTTTACCAAATCCATATTTCAAGTTTTTATCTTAATTTAACACATTATTATGCACTCTTTAAACATTGCTATTCTGCTATTCATCTTAACTTATTATCTATTTTTTTCAACTACTCCACTTTACTTTCCATAATAATAACCCTCTGACTGCATTCTAAAAGCTGAGAGCGTATAATACAATACGAACATATTTCTTGAACATATTAAAACACTATTGACACTATATATCTAATGACAGTATGTACTAAGAATGATGCAAGCTTTCCGGTAAAATATGACAAACAACGATGTGTTCTATACGAGGAAAATAGTGTATTGGATATAAAGATGAAAGTGTTGCAAGAAATCTTACCAGTTTTATTGCCTGCTACTATTTCCAATTTATGTGCATGGCTGCCAGGTTAATTCAAAGAAATAAATATGAGTATCATCTACTACAAAAATATGCTTCATGATTATCAAATCTGCAATAAGAGAGCAACACAGTTGTTTGCCAATATGTTTAAGCAAATATATAGCCCTACTATATCAAAATCCTAATACATATAACAGAAATTCTACAAAAACCTCTAGTTTTTCATATATACTGCTTCCTAAAAGTTTCACAGATAAAATGTGTTTGTGAATTAGATTTACATCTCATCCCTTAAATTTTGATATGCATATGCTTAAACATATTCTAGAGGCACTTTACTTATTCTTAATCTAAGTAATCCAGTTCGAAAATAAGCAAAAATATGTGGGAAAATATATACAGATATAGTTCTAAATAAGTAGTTCCAAATCTTTACAAAGACTGTAGCACACATTAAAAAAAGTTTCATATATGAATTTAAGGATGACTACTGCACAGTTCGATAATATCTTTCATTTGAACAACACCTCATGCCAGTCCTTAAAAACAAATTCTAGTGTGTTACACTGCTCGATGATACCTTTCACTTGAACGACACCTCACGGCAGTCCTTAAAAACAAGTTTTAGTGTATTACAGTCATAATAACAGCAGAGTATCACATTTCATTTAAAGAAAGAGGGAAAAATACACAACTGTGCATGAAAACAATTTACAAGGGAACATCTATTTTAATACCTGTGATTACTGTGTGAACTTCTTTTCATAATAACTAAATTGAGAATATATATTTACAACTCTACATAAAAAATTCTATATATTCCCTGAATAACTCGTCATATATCTTTGCTCCTTAACAATGTTCATCACTATAAACAAGATCAAGCTTGTTCAAAATCACTCAACCTACGACATAACAGTTAAAAATAAGTATTTTATCTGGTCAACCTTTTACAAGGAGCATTCACAGAAGTAATGGTACCTGTGTTGTCAAGTCTACAAAGAAACAGGTACAGTATGAAACCATCATGTATGTTCTGAAAGTAACCCTTAAAAGCAAATGCACTCTTACAACCATGAGGTGATGACATGTGTTCTTGTTATGTGAGAAGGTTTTGCTCATATTTGATATGCACTTCTCTTCCTTCAACCAGAAGCTTAAGTAGAATTTTCAAATATCTGTCATTACACAACATATTGCCATATCCTTTCTTGCAAACTTAAATTCTATAAATTTTTGGATAAAACTTTCTCTGAAATTTTGAAGTTATTCTATGGTACATAACAATAACTGAGATAATGGAGGCTTAAATCTAATCATTTCCCTATTTCAGAGGCTTTTTGTGATTAGGTTTTGCTATCAAATGAGTCTTCCTTCAGGCTTAAGTGAAATCAACCAATGTATATTTCATGGAAGAGGCAACTGACAGGTGTTCAACTGCAGTCCAAAGTAAGCTCCTGCTGTAAACATTCTTTCATCGAAAGAGAACAATTCACTTTTTGAATTTAATAAAAGAAAGAAAGAAAAGGGGAAGTTCATATAACAACCTAAAACGAAAGGGCAAGTTCATATAGCAGCTTGTCTGCCGAGGCATTCCCTAAGAGATCAGAATACGTATCCTAGAGACTGAAACAGAGTCCATAGCTTCAAAACAGAACTCCAAATCTTGATCTGGAGGCCAAATATGGACCTAGGCTCCAGCTCTGAGGACTGAATGAATGATCATGGTCTTTTTGAAATCTGAGCTGAGTAATTACCAAGTCCCATTTGGTAATACGCTAAAAAATGTAGTCTAATTCCTCTTAACACTTTGACATCTGCCATGGCACATCTTGCACGAGTTAGTACAATGGCAGGCTGAAGCTGTCATAGGAAGTTTGCAGGTCTCTGAAACCCACAAACCCTAACTCTGATCCCCTCCTGCTCCAGTCACACTTGGGAAAGAAAAAGACACTGACAACAGTGACCAAATATAGTCTGCCTCCCAAACAATCATCCACACATGTTTTGGTAATGAGCTTTACATAATGTCAACAACAAGGTCCCTTTTACAGAAAGATTTTTGTAACTTGTTTCATCCTAGAATATTCTGTTATCATATTTTCCATTCTAATTACTTTGCAGTTTCCAAGGTTCATTAAGGTTAAGGATATTTGGATAAATATGTTAAGGACTGATTTGCGATTAGATGCAAAAGAAATATATTGTGTTTAGAGGCTGTGTGATAAATTTACTTAATAAATCAGCCTAGTATGCTATGTGAAAAAGCACAAAGCAGCAGTGCAAGATATAAGTCTGCATTTCACTCTAGCACACAGGGAATGGGTTGAGGATGTATGTGACTGAATCCCTGATGATGCACCCAGTGAAAAGGAGTTAACAGCAACGTCATTACCCACCCGTCTAACCACCGATGCATTTTGTTAGGGTCTCTGCAATATTTTGCAATTCGTTTTATTTCACACTTCAATCATGATTTTGGTCATAGAAAACATTCAGGTACAACTCAATCTAGTCTGACATAAATCAAATATAGTAGCTGCCCAAGCAATAAGCCCTGAGGATCCTTACTTGTCACCATTGCCCAGATTGAAAATACTCCCTTGATATGCATCGTCTGATCTCTACCAGTTAAACAATATTCAGCTGACTTATACTGCCTTTCTTTGAGCTCTCAAAAGTCTTCTGACAGTCCAAGAATACACCATCCACTCATCTTATCACTCTCCTCTTAGATATCTTAATCTCCTTAAGAATTCCAACAAATTTGTTGTGCATAATGCAGAGATATGTATTTAGTTTTAAGGGATAAACTCTTATCAATGAGAATGATGTACACACACACACACACACACACACACAGCATATTTGGCTCAACAATGCTTTCACATAATCATCACTTAAACTAAATAAATGTTATTGTAATCCAGTATACATAACAGTACAGTACTGTAATGATAAGTATATATTAAAATATCTCATTTACTCTTGACTTCATATGACATGACTTAAGATACATGCAAACACTGTTCCACTAACCCTAGCTAATGCAAAATGCATAACTTAAAGCCAAAAGAAAAAGTAACATTCAGCCATGTACATCATGAAACTTTCAGCTGGTGTTTACCATCAACATAGCATAAACTTGAGCACTGGGAATCTAAATGGAAAAATGTTACTGGTCAGATGATTTACCAGAGCAAGGAAGGGAAGAAGATTATTAGCTAGAGTATGATAATAATCAGTGGCATTAATATTGGAAACCCCTGATACTAATGATAATCACATTCATCCAGAATATCTGAAAAGCTCTTTTAAAAAAATCTTTAAATTCTCCAACCTCACAATTTACAATTACTACATATTCATTATAACTTAACAACACATATAAATATAGATTACCAAAGCTAAGCTTACACTTCTGGCAAACACAGCCAAAAAAGCTAATGTTCTTTACAGTACACCACTTTCCACCTGAGTTGTTGGCAACCTCCCAAGCAAGAGAGGTTAGCCACTTTAGGGACTTTAACATGGCAGAGTGATTAGCCTTATGCACAATAAACTGAAAAATGTCTGCTAACCCTGCCTGCCTTTAGGCATAACTCCATCTCACAGGTTACAAGTGCAAAACTATAATTCCTATGCAATCCTAAATATAGAGGACTCTTGCCTAAATCTGATGACCATCATGACTACTTCAGCTGACTTAACAGTCCTGCTTGATATTCCTTGTAAAAATTTGTGCAAAATGGTTATCTTTATTCTTTATTGGGAATATTAGATGAGTAAATTATTCCCAACACACAAGTAAATTTCTTTACAAGCATACAAAATTCTATCTCTTGGTTTAGTTACGAAAATGTGCGAAAGGTGACATGGTTCGACAGCTAGGTTAGTGAGACCTTGGGTGGTGTGGCTAGTAGTACGGACTACTACTGCCACAATAAAGGTCAGTTTGAGTTTTCCTGTGGGTCTGGGGTGGTTACTGGATCTGCCTGTTGACTAATAAGGTCCATATTGTTAAGTGCCTTAAGTGTGTCTGCACGCTGTGATGGAGACATGCGACGAATGATGTGCACAATGGTGTCCATTGCAATTTCTGGGAACTCCTGAAAAGAGTAATAGGTATATGCAAAGCATTTTATCTAAAGAGTGTGTGAAAACAAGCATGAAAAAAAAAACAATAATTATAAGTCTTAGGGATACTAAGATCAGAATTCTAAAATACTTCAAGCACTTACCACTGGTATCAAATGATGAATCTATAATTCATAATACCTTGTTTCTTAGTAAATAGATTTGGTGATCAATGCAATACAAAATATGCTACTCACAAGAATTCAGACAAGGCAGCATGCAACTGCAGAAGTAATATCTTTTTACAACTGTTAGCAAGCTGCAGTAATACTAACCTTTATAACACTCTTGACTTGTGATATTGCAGCATCTCTCTTCATAAGCTGTAAATTCTCTAAGAGATAAGATGTGTTGCCTTCTTCTGGAGGTGACTTCTGTGTTTCTTTGGACCAGTAACCATCCAACTGCAAGTGCAACCATTCTGCTACAACTTGGTCATTGTCCCACAGATAACTCTGGAAAATTACATTAACATTAAATACAATATTCTTTACAGTGACATTACACAAAGGAACATAAAATCATTCAAAACAGCAACAGACCAATGGGTCTTTTAAAGGCTGTTTGTGATAAAGGAGGAGATTAGGAACTTGAGAGATCAGAAAAGTAAGAAGAGAAAAGCAAACATACCTTAAAGAGAAATACCAACAAACTTTACAAAAAACAAAGAGGCACAGATAATGTCAGTTGTAGATCTAAAACAAATTATTTGTTACAACTTCGTAAACATATTAATAATGATGCTTTTAGGTAATTTTTCTTTTTTTCTTTCATACTTGTTTGCTGTTTCTCATGTTAGCAAGATAATGCCAGGAATATACAAAGAAAAGGTCTCATTCACTTGCATCCATTCTCTAGCTGTCATGTGTAATGCACCCATCGCCCCCTGTATATCACATCCTTCCAATTCACTCTATCCCATGTATGCCTTTCACACTCCTGGATGTTCAGGCACCAACCACTATAAAAATCTTTTTCACTTCTCCCTTCCATCTCCACTGTCATCTTGTCCTTTTCCCTTCCACTTCTGAGATATATATCCTTTAAGTATACCTCTCCCCACTAATTCTCTGACACATATATCTTTTAAGTCAACCTCTTCCCAATAATTCTCATCATATCTCCAAACCATTTCAATACACCCTCTTCAGCTCTTTCGACCACATTCTTCTTACAACCACATCCCTCTACTTGATCAAACCACCTCACACCAAATACTGTCCTCAAACAATTAATTTCCAACACATCCATCTTGCTCTGCATATTGTCATCAAGATCCCATGTCACATCCATATAACAATTCTGGAGATGATATATTTTCAAATATTCCCATTTGTGCTTTCCCAGGTAACATGCCTCTTTCCACATATTCCTCCCTGCTCCCAGAACTTTTGCCCCATCACCCACCAAATGACTCACTTCCACTTCTAAGGCTCCATTTGCTGATGTGTCCTAAAACATTCTACTTTCTCCGAATTTTCTCCAATCCAACTCACACCCCAACTAGCCTAGCCTGTCCCTCTGCCCTGCTAAACCTAATAAACTTGTTTTTGTTCACATTTACTTTCATCTTCCTCCTTCACACACTCCCCTAAACTCAGACACCAACTTCTGCAGCTGCTTACTCTAATATACCATCAGTACTGTGTCATCAGCAAACAACAACTGACTCACTTCCCAAGTTGCCTTACCTGCAACATACAGCATACTTGACTCTCTCTGCAAGACCCTTACATTTCCCTCCCTCCCCATCCTATCCATAAACAACCTAAACTGCCTTGGTGCCATCACATATCTCTGCCACAGACCCACCTTCACCTGGTATTTCTCACCCTCTTCACCTACTTGCAAAAATGCCTTACACTCAATAAAAACTCACTGCTTCCAGTAGCTTCCTCCTGCACCATACATTCATAAGACCTTCCAAAAGGCATCTCTATCAACCCTATCATATGCTTTCTCTGGACCCATAACTACAACATACAAATCCTTCAGTTTCCCTTGAGAATTTCTCACACACATTATAGCAAACACCTGATCCACATATCATCCCCCATTCCTGAAATCACACTGTTCCTCTCATATCTGATGCTCTGTACATGCCTCCATTCTCTTGATCACCACTCTCCCACACAAGTTACTATGTACACTCAGTAAACTTATACTTCTGTCATTTGATCCCTCACCTTTGACCCCTTGCTTTATACATTGGCAATATATATACAGGCATTCTTCCAACCCTCAGGCACCTCACCATGATCTATAATACAATGAAAATCCAAACTAACCTATCTAACTA
>JAUUDZ010001117.1:0-11947 GCA_032361705.1 Panulirus versicolor | reverse complement strand
GAGGGAGGGCTGTGTGTGTGTGTGTGTGTGTGTGTGTGTGTGTGTGTGTGTGTGTGTGTGTGTGTTGGGCTGTGCACGGTTCTCCTTTAAGCGAGTAGGTGATTGGTGGTGTTATCGGACCGGTTCCCCAGGATAACCGTGAGGAGGGGGGCCAGGGTGGGGCGGCCGAAGCCTGCAGGAGGAGGAGGAGGAGGTGAGGTGTGGAAGGGACGCAGGGCCTGGCCAGCTCCCGCTATCATCTTACCTGCTGGTGGTGAGGGAGGGGCGGAGGGGCCCTTGGTGGCGTGGGGTGGGCAGGGGCGGCGGCTGTGGTCGTTAGGTAAGGTAGGGCGAAGGAGGAGGACCTGCGGTGTAAGGGAGGCCCTTCGGGCTGGGGGCGTGAGTATTTCATTTACATTAATCGTTATGTTTGCAATTGTATTTTAACGTGAAAACATTTTCAAAACTTTCGTCAGAATTATAATGGAATATTGATGCAGCTGAGAACCTAACCAAGGCCATCCCATTAATGCTTTATGTAAATTTATATCCTAACCTGAGCCAGGTACCCATTTTATCGACCAACCCTTAAGGGTGGACAAACAGCTGGGTTGACTGTGGACCAACTCAAACCTATGCGCTCGACCCTGAGAGGCCCGTGAAAGCTTCATGGTCAGGAACGCTAACCGCTGTACCATGGGAGTCCATTCGCAGGATTCGATTAGAACATAAGATGTGAACATTGATGTAGAATCTCAGTTCTCACTGGCTTCACTATTTTCTCGTTTGCCTGCAAGATCATAGTTATTTTAGGTTTTGACTCCCTGCCCTCTCCCCATAATTAGAAGCCATACAATCCTCATTGTAACATTTTGGTTTCATCCTAACAGCTGGACCGGGAATTCGCATTCGGACTGTACGAGTTGGACTGGGATGTGTTCAGTGCGCACATCTTCGGGGCTGTGAACCGCGTGCCCGTGCTGGAGTCGACGGGCATAAAATCGACCGTGTGTGGACCCGAGTCGTTCACTCCTGACCATAAGCCAGTCATGGGTTAGTTCTTCATCTCTGTAGTAGTTTAGGTTTCCCATTGTCTCTGTTAAGAATATAGGACAGGTTGAGAACTAAGTTTTCCCTGTGATATGTTGAATCGATGCTTGTAATGTTTGAGAGAGGGATGGTGCCCAGATAGCAGACAAAAAGATACGGTGGTACAAATGCCTTGTTTCATCTGTGGCTCAGGAGAGGACCCCAACGTCCAAGGCTTCTACCACTGCTGTGGCTTCAACAGCGCCGGCATGATGCTCGGGGGCGGCTGTGGGGACCAGATGGCTCGGTGGATAGTCAACGGACGCCCAGACATCGACATGTTTGGCTACGACATCCGAAGATACCACGCACCTCTCAACAGGAACCAAGCCTGGGTCCTGGCCCGCTCTCACGAGTCCTACGCCAAGAACTACAACATTGTTTTCCCACATGACGAGCCATTAGCAGGACGTGGACAGAGATTATCTCCTCTCCATCAGGTAGTACAACACTTTCTGTCTTTCCTTAGCACTCTCGCCTTTACGTGTGGTTACACCGCAGGTAAGCCCTCCTCGATGAGGCTGTATCATCCCTACAGGAGTGTGTCATTCTCCTGCACCGTGGAGCTCCATGAAAGGAGTTCTTAGGTTGTATGACAATTAGTAGTAAAAGTAATATTAACAATGATAATGAGGAGGATAATATTGATGATAATGATGTAATTATAAAGTTGATTCATAACATATCGCATTCCACGTAGATCTAAACTAAGAATTATTTTGTTTGTACGTGTTGAACGTCTCTGAAGAGTTTGTCGGAAATGTATATTGCTTAGTGAGGCATCTAACCATTGACTGAAAAGTGATTTTAATTTCGTCATGGGATTATGGGAACTTTTGTAGATGTCTGTGCGAGATGAATATAAAACTTGACCTTTTGGTATGATGGCTTAGTCCAAGCCACCATACCCAGGGGCCATATCATGCTGTGTGACAAACTATACCGTCGTACTCCAGGGTTTATTAAAGCCTTATCTCCCCTGCTCGCAGGTGCTGGAGAATGAGGGGTGTATCTTCCAGGAGCGGCATGGGTGGGAGAGGCCCGGTTGGTTCAGTGACCAGCCGGCGCCCACCGAAGCTTACGACTGGCACGGCGCTTACGACAACGATCCCAACACCGAGGACCGATACAAGGCTCTCCTGACGGCTGACTACTCCTTCGACTTCCCAGAACATCATCATCTCGTGAGTGGACTCACAATCTGAGTGGCTGTATCAGAAAAAAATATTGCTGTCAGGTTTTCACCTATTTAGGGACCGTGACTTACGATTCGTTTAATATATCTTGACCGTATTATCGAATGAGCTTTTGACTCTGGGTTTCCTGTACTAACATTTTGTCACTTTACCGCGACAGATCCAGAAGGAGTGTCTTGCCTGCCGTGAAACGGCCGCCATCTTCGACATGTCGTATTTCGGCAAGTTCTACCTGACGGGTCCCGACGCCCAGAAGGCTGCTGACTGGCTGTTCTCGGCCGACGTAGCCCGCGCTCCCGGTACCACTGTCTACACTTGCATGCTCAACCGCAATGGCGGTATTGAGGCAGACCTCACTGTGGTGAGTTTAGTAGATACCGGAGAAATGAGGCCGACGCCTTGTGATAGATTTATATCCTGATTGTAGCCTTATAGAGAGGAGCAATCTTTTTTAATGTGTCTTTGAGTAGAATGTTTTGTTTAAAATTGATAGATCCTCTTGGTTTATGATAGAGGTCTCAGCATGTTTTATCATGCTTCCTCAGGCAGGTTGATATACTGAACCTGTGGTGATCATTGCAGAGTGTGTGTGAGGGAGGTCTTGGCTCAGCCTGTGACCCAGCCTTCATGGGTCGAGGGTTCTATCTGGCAGCGGGTGGAGCAGCGGCCCTTCAAAACTTGGCTCACGTCATGAAGGAAATGAGGACTCACTCGTGGGACGTGCAGGTGCTAGATCACACCGAGGACATGGCCATGTTGTCCGTGCAGGGCCCCAACAGTAGGGCTATCCTGCAGCAGCTCACTGATAACGAAGACTTTAGTAACGAGTCATTCCCTTTCTCCACCCATAAAATCATCACCATCGCCGGCCATAGAGTTCGCGCCTTGAGGCTGTCGTTTGTTGGAGAAATGGGTAGGTATTATGTGCCTGTGTTAATGATTACTGAAGAAATGGACTAACTGCTTATATGGCTATTGCTAACCTCTGTAGCCTGCATGATAGAAGTCTGCAAATCACTGGAATACATAGATCATTAAAGGATAATCATTAGAATTCTTTAGAAATTAATTTGGTACTGTAGCACAAAATCGAATTGTGTTACTTTAGTATGCCTTGGAAACTGATAACTTTTGTCAAGTTCCCAGTATCAGTAAACTTACAAAACACAACATTATCCACTAATTATAACTGGTGTCTTTTGTTCCACAGTTAATTTAATCACCTCACATATTTCAATTATTTTTCCATGTGTTGACAGGTTGGGAGCTGCATATCCCAAACGCCTCAGCAGTTCCAGTCTACGAAGCTGTGATGGCCGCTGGGAAACCTCTAGGATTAACAAACTCTGGGTACCGAGCCATTGACTCTCTCTCTTGTGAGAAGGGCTACCGTCACTGGCATGCAGACGTCCGCCCTGACGACACGCCCCTCGAGGCTGGCCTCGCCTTCACGTGCAAGCTCAAGACAGATACGAACTTCTTGGGTCGTGAAGCTTTGGAGCTGCAGAAAAGCAAAGGAATTACAAAGAAACTGGTGACCTTCACCTTGGACGATCCTTCGAGACCTCTTTGGGGATTAGAGGGTATCTGGCGTAATGGGGAAGCAGTTGGTTACATACGGCGAGCTGAGTACGCTTTTGCCTTAGGTCGGTCTATTGCCTATGGCTACGTCAAGAACCCCGATGGTGGGAAAGTAACTAATGACTTCCTGAAATCTGGAACCTGGCACCTGGAGTCCATGGGGGAATTGCTTGATACCACCGTCCACATTCGACCCCCATTTGATCCCAAGAACTTGCGAGTGAAAGGCATTTACGAGGAAAAGCCAGCTCTGTGCGTGTCAGAGGCTGTTGTTTAATGACCTGTGAAAGAACTTACAAATTCTCTATTTTTCTAGTGATAAAGTTTTAGTTTATAAGATGCACAAATTATCATACCCTTCACAACATAAATCACGTAGAATTGCTTTGAAAAAAAAAAAGCATGCCGGACGAATTTACATTCCTATATCACTTTTTTTTTCTCATTTCAATCACTCATTTTCATTGTATTATGGCTTTCAGATTATACTTGCAATGCCTCCAAATGCAAGGTTGTGAGTCCTCCGAGTGAACGTTTTAAAAGTCTAGCATAAGGTTTTAGACTAGTTTAATGCTTTGATTTAGAGCTAAAGTAAAACCAGTAATTTATACCCACAAACAATAGAGCATTATCTATACACATGTAATTACGAGTTCCTTTATTCTAGACGTAAGAAAGATACAGCACTTTTAGTCCTTAGAATCACTGCATAGGTATAGCTAGCTAGATCAGCTCGCATGATGCTACCAAAGGAGCAAGGGTGCAGCAAATTATGTGGTGAAATGTTAATTTACCTTGCGGAACGTTAATCACATCGGGAGGTATCAATGTGCAAAGAAAAATTCTGTACAAAATCAGAATGCATAGATCAGTCTGTCCTTCACAATTTCTTTTCCTACCTTAGCGAAGTAGTATCAATACCACACGAAAAATAGCTTCTCTTGCGCACTCCTATTTTACATGTCATGTATATTTTACTGAAACCAAAGCCTACCATCCACAGCCAAGCCCTACAGACTACTACTAGGTTTATCTTGACCGTTTCATATCCCTTGTTATTATGTAGTATCTACATGCATTCTTTCATATTCAACTAGGATTGTGTATTATGTTTCACTTACGTACTGTGTTTCATTTCATGTTTATCTTTTAGGTAATGTACATTATACTTTGCAATATGCTCTGTAAACTGCATAGTTGATCAAACGAATACAAAGATGTGCAGAGTAACGTATCATAATAATTAATTGATCTTTTCATCACATACACATAATCATTTTTATTCTTAAAAGTTTAATACATGTCCATAGCATTATACGGATTTTAGTGATTTACAGATTTGTGCTAAACATTTCGTTAACTGTCCCAGTATATTACCAAGAGTCTCCTCATATGTTTTGTTTAATTTTATGTTCAGTGTGGTTGTCTTTTTGACTGATATTTATTGGTATTTTAAGCACTATATTTACTGTAAGAATATTTTTTTAATTAAAATACTTTATACGACATTTTAAATATACATTCACTTGTATGATACTTTTTGCTCTTATTTATCCTGTGCTTCAGGTTATTCTTTTTATTTAATATCTCGTAGAACAGTAAGTACCTAAAATTAAAATGCAGAACAGTAAGGTTTGTTTTTTTTTTTATATATATATACGCATAGCAACAGCTATTCTTCTCTCCCAGACATCTTATAAAGGATTTTTCTGTCTCACTGATTGATCTGTGGACCACTGAAAAACGACGGCCCTGATACGATTTTACGCCTTTTACAGCCTCCCCGGGGCTTTGTACAGAGTGACCTTTGAAAGATCATCGATGTTTTTAAAGGAAGATACACCCAAAGCCTTCGAAAGGTTGTATTCACATGAGTATTTCACAAAATGCCTTTTACAGATAATTCTGAGGCCAGGTCATTCAAACAATACTGGAAACGAAAGAAAAGTAGGACAAGGACTCAACCCGAGCTATGGGAGGCGTAGAACTTTACCTGTGCAAAGTTTCACAAGTTAAATGCACAATTTGAAGGCAGAAATATAAGAGAAAAGATGTGGTGGACGTGTGATTGTTAAAAGAGTAAGGTGTTTTTATTTGATGAAAATTCTGCATCACCTACAGTAGAGTACCAAAGAAATACAATAATACCCTTCTCCTTTCTCCAGAGTACTTCCCTTCATCTTTTACCAGCTACTGTGTAGGGCATTTTGGTTTATCTCTACACCACATTCTCTCTCTCTCTCTCTCTCTCTCTCTCTCTCTCTCTCTCTCTCTCTCTCTCTCTCTCTCTCTATCTATCTATCTATCTATCTATCTATCTCTGTCTATCTATCTATCTATCTACCTATCTCTATCAATCTATCTCTATCAGACCATCGCCAGATACAGCCCTGCAGCTCCCCAATAGTCACGCAAGACTCGAATTCGTGTCAGATAATTCGCAGTTTACACCCAAGAATGCTTTCCCTTCCGCATCTGTTCCGCGACCCATGCAAGATATTCATTTCCTGTGCATAGTTTTGTTGTGTCTTCATACACTATTTTTTCTTTTGTGTTCGCTGTTTTCCGTGTGGCAAGGCAGCGCCAGGAGCCTCGCCCAAAGTGACTTTTCACTCACGTCAGGCAAAGTACACGCACTCGCATACACCCACACATACTGTCAGCATTGGTCAGTTCGGGGTCGGACCCGCATGGGTTCCATTCCTGGGCATAGTTCTCGTCCCACACCCAACTCAGGTGTTCATCCTTTCCTTGACCACTATTGTCTGAATATCTCTAGAGCTCTGGCTTTCGAGACTAACGTGTTACATTCTGTTCTTAAGGTAGTTAGGGCAGGTAGCGGAGATAAAGAATCCTGTGATGATTAACCTATGTGGTGGTGATTTGTACAAGCTCGATATTTTTGTTAATGTATTACCACTGGGTTTGATCACAATAGCAGTGCTGTACTTCCATTCCTCTCATTGGCCTTCCTTGGAAGTCTTTAACGGAGTGGGAAGATAACATTATCTTGGGTATGAGTAATTATCATTAGGGTCGGCTGCCGAAACTTAAAGGTCACCCAGTTTTCTCGTACGTCGTACGTTACTTATGATCTTGGAGCACACGTCTACTGGGTCTATTTAGTTTTTGTTCCAGCTTTCCAATATGTAATGTTTTCATCATCATCTGCCTCTATTAATGACGCCTGCAATTCTTTGGCGATACCGCTGGCGATACCGCTTACGGGAGGAGCGTGTACATAGTTTTGAGTTGATATGGAAGAAACAAATGTATGAATTAATGTTGCTGGACTTAGTGGCTATCGAGTGCTGAGTAGTCATTAAGTAAGAAATCATTATATTCAAGTAAAGCAAACACACAAAAAAATTATAAGAATTTTCACACGAGACATTAGCGAAGTACGTCAACTGCCACGAAACGTACGATACCAGGTTCTCGTTATGACACCTCAGCATGACGTCATTATTGATCAACATTGGATAGGTGAAAGAGATTTGGAGGTGTAGGGCACATACCAGCAATCTGTCACCTCCCTTACTTACCGTACATAAGATTGGTAAAGTATTTTCTTCTCCTCATTATTAGTAGAATGCCTTGTTACCGATAGGATATTATTTTTCTTGTTACTTGGATGACTTGTGGTAGCATACGCTGGGGAAGTCGGCATGCATATTAAATGCTAGTCTTGCAAAGTGTCATTCACGTGCCATATTTAAATAGTGCCATAGGTGATAATTCTAATGAATACACGTCATCTTTAAGCCAGTGTGGTTTTTTCATACGTTAGTTTTCATCTTTTGGGAGTATTACAAGTTCGTCTAGTGTGTGTGTACAAATACCACTCATCCAGTTTGATACATCTACGTCTGGATTTATAATTTGCCCAGAGTTGGAATAACGCATAAAATGCGCTACTGTATTTGAAAATATAAAATTTCAGTTTATTGGCACGACAAGGTTAGATTCATGTTTTTACGTTATCTGGGGTATTGTTTATTTCCTAACACACGCTCGACAGTGTTAGGCAAGCATTCCAGGTGGGTAATCACCCGAGCTAACCTTACCTGATGTTGAGGGTGAGATCCCATCAACATTGTCTTATGGACTGTCCCTTGGTAACATTAAAGACCCTCTCTCTTTAGTTGTGCCACTAGTGTAGTACTTGTTTAAGCACCCATCTAAACTAGCTTTGTATGATTAATATTGTTTGCATTGCTAGTATGTTCAGAGAACAGAGTTGCATAGTTTGATTTGGAGCATTTTATTTATTAAATAAGCTGGTGTGCTGCTAGGATCACATAGAATGGCTGGTTAGATGTTTGAGCTGTGGCACAACTAGGTATTTTGTATGTTATCGTTTTTGTCATTTATTGTCATTTCATATGACAACCAGCCATGGGTGTGAGTAGTATACCTTGAACAGAGTAGCAAATGATAAGTTTCGACTACTAGGGAGGTTAGAGGTTGTTGTAGGTTCTGTTGATTTTTCATAAGTGTTTAGTATACTTTTATATTGATCAGCCCCATAAGCACCCTGATATGCATAACCCTCACTATCTTCCTCTCCAATACTGGGGAATGTACCTTAATGCTTTGAATCATACTTTGCATTTTATTTTTTATTTTTTCATGTTAGCCGAGATAGCATGAGCAACTGAAGCTTTATTTAAGGCCATATATATATATATATATATATATATATATTGGAAAGGATCACAATTTTTGTGCATGATCAAGATATTCCTATGAGTCCATGAGGAAAAAAAAAAAGAGGGGATTTGTTGTGTTAAGATACTCATTTTATCAATCAACCACTGTTGTGGATGATCAGCTGGGTTCACCGTGGAACAACTGTCACATCCAGGATTCGAACCTATTGCTAACCAGTGCGCCACCATGTATGATAAAACAAAATCTCTGAAGACTTTACTCAAAATTGGTTGTGTGGTGCATGCCTTAAATTGGTATATACCATTCCACTTTATTTTATGAGTAAAAGTTCAGTGTAGCTTTGCATAGCTGTATGCTTTGTATATTTAGTAATTTTATTTTCTGTGGTAATGTGCTATTTATAGAACAAAATAAAAGTGATGGAGCATGACTTGCTGTATGAGATTTCATTCTTTAATAGCAAAGGTGATAGTGGTGAGGGTTATGAAGATTAAGGTAAATGTGTGGTGAATTTACATAATAGAAGGTGAATACTTGTAAAACACAGAGCCTATGAAAAAAAATGTCACCTATAGTTCCTTAAGCAGTTAGTGTACAGACTGTGGGGCATTCAGTTGAAACATTTTGAGTGATTGGGACCTGAATATACCAAAAGGTGAAAGGCTCGCATGGTATAGAGTGAATTGGAATGGTATAGCACACTTGGGTCGATATGCTGTCAGTAGACTGAATCAGGACTTCTGAAGCATACACTGTAAACCATGGAAAGTCCTGTGGGGCTTGGTTGTGGATAGGGAGCCATGGTTTTGGTGCATTACACATGACAGTCAGAGAATGGATGCAAGCAGATGCAGCCTTTCTCTGTCTTTTCCCGGTGCTACCTTGCTAACATGAAATAGCAATCAAAAATGAAAATATATATTTTCATGTGTGGCGGGGTGGCAACAGGAATGGCTGAGGGCAGCAAGTATTAATATGTACATGTGTATATATGTTTGTCTGTGTATATATATGTATGTATACATTGAAATGTATAGGTATGTATATGTGCGTGTGTGGGCATGTATGTATACATATGTGTATGTGGGTGGGTTGGGCCATTCTTTCATCTGTTTCCTTGCACTACCTCGCTAACATGGGAGACAGTGACAAAGCAAATAAAAAAAAACACACATGCACAGACATATACATATATACACAAGGACATATTCATACATGCTGCCTTCATCCATTCCCACCACACATGAAATAACACCCTCCTATCCCTGCATGCATGCATGGCAGTGCTAGGAAAAGACAACAGAGGCCACATTCGTTCACACTCAGTCTCTAGCTGTCAGTTATAATGCATCGAAACCAGCTCCCTTTCCACATCCAGGCCCCACAAAACTTTCCATGATTTACCACAGACGCTTCACATGCCTTGGTTTCAATCCAATGACAGCATGTCGACCCTGGCATACCACATCATTCCAATTCACTCTATTCCTTGCACATTTTTCACGCTCCTGTATGTTCAAGTCCCAATCGCTCAAAATCTTTTTCACTCCATCCTTCCACCTCCAATTTCATCTCCTACTTCTCCTCGTCCCTCCACCTCTGACACATATATCCTCTTTGTCAATCTTTCCTCACTCATTCTCTCCATGTGACCAAACCATTTCAATACACCCTCTTCTGCTATCTCAACCACACTCTCTTTATGACCACACATCTCTCGTACCCTTTCATTATTTACTCGATCATACCACCTCACACCACATATTGTCCTTAAACATCTCATTTCCAACACATCCATCCTCCACTATTTTTCTAAGTATTTCTCACATACATTCTCTAAAGCAAACACCAGATCCACATATTCTCTACCACTTCTGAAACCATGTGGACTGCTATTTCCCAATCTGATGCTCTGTACATGCCTTTACCCTCTCAGTCAATACCCTCCCATTTATTTTCCCAGGAATACTCAACATACTTATGCCTTAGTAATTTGAACACTCATGTTTATCCCCTTTGCCTTTGTATAATGGCATTATGCATGCTTTATTTATTTATTATTTTGTTATACATGATCGTAGGTTCCCACGTCAGTATTATTAGGAAGAATTGGACTGGAAATGATAGCAGAAAGAAAATATAAAATGATATAAGCAACAGAAAAGTACCTTTAAGAAACAAAAATAGAATATTACAAACTTCACAAAATGACAAAAAAGAAATGTAAATAAAAGTCAAAACTAGGGATGCAGAAAGATAGAGGGAGGAGGAAATCAGTTCGAAATGACAGGAATATATAAAATTGGAAGAAAAATTATATGATAACAGTCCATCATCTGTAATATTATATAGATATAGAACAAATATTTTACCATTAAATGATAGAAACAGATTTTCTAGTGGTAGGAAAAGTTGTGATTGCAGAGCAGAGGAGGAAGATTTACAGTATTTTATTCTATGGTGCCTGCTATATCAAGACAGAATTACAACAACCGTATGTAAAAAACGAAATAAGATAATTGAAAAGTTCATATAAATGTGAAAATGTATGAGTTGTGAAAGAACTAATTTGTAAATTTTGGGAAATGGAGAAAAGGAAGAAAGGCGACAACTATATAATATAAACAGTTTGAATAACTATACATAGCAAAAGTACAGTAAATTTGGTACATCAGCAGAAAATGGAAGGTGTCCTTGCAAAGGCAAGACTTCCCAAAGTACAACTGACCTGAACTAGTAGTGATTACATGAGAATATTTTTTAATTAGAATAATGATATTTTCCTAATTTATTCAAACTTTTAAGTTGATGCATATATATATTGTATTGACTATATTTTTTTCAGTAATTTGAATGACTGATTATGGTAGAAAATTAAGGTAATTTTTTAGAATAAAGCGTGGATTTTCTTTGCTAGGGAGCACCTGATAATTTACTAAGATATTTTACACCTGACAGCTGGAGACTGAGTGTGAATGAATGTAGACTTTTTGTTTGTATTCCTGGCACTACCTTGCTGAAGCAGGGGATAGCGATGCTCTTTTCCTGTGGGGTGGGGTAGTGGCAGGAATGGATGAAGGCAAGCAAGTATGAATATGTACATGTGTATATATGTATATTCTGTGTATGTGTATGTATATCTTGATATGTATATGTGTGTGTACAGGCGTTTATGAATATATATGTGTATACAAGTGGGTGGGCCATTCTTCGTCTGTGTCCTGGTGCTACCTCACTGATGCGGGAAACAGCCTTCACCCTCTTAATCAATACCCTCCCATATAATTTCCCAGGAATACTCAACAAATTTATACCTCTGTTATTTGAGCACTCAACCTTTGTACAATGGCCCTATGCAAGCATTCCGCCAATCCTCAGGCACCTCACCATGAGTCATACATATATTAAATAACCTTACCAACCAGTCA
>JAUUDZ010001106.1:0-11948 GCA_032361705.1 Panulirus versicolor | reverse complement strand
CATTTCCCACTACTAAATTCCAAACCTCAAAATTCAACTTTGCAATCACATTAAAATGCTGTGATCATATTATTTATTCTGTCCTGGAATCCCCACAAAATGAGCATCACAAAATTTGCTTCCAAAAACTGAAGGTATTGTATGGGTGTAACTATAGTATAGAATTTTAGAAAACACTAGTTGTAGAATAAGACTATAATGGTGAGGATTATGCCTATCTGGGGAAATGTAAGGTTGATTATCATAAGCATGGGTGAAACACTTGTTGAAAATTAACTGACCTAACATATCTTCCCCAACCTTCCCAGAAGCAGCAAATAATTTTCATTAATCTAGTTGAAATATACCTAACATACACGGTAGAGGATCACACCAACTGCTGACGACCGTCAAGAAACAGATAGCAGAATGAATGGCCATTCATAAAACCACTCAGCCTCCCTAAAAGCTCTCAACCAATGTGGCACGAAGCAGACTAATTAATGCAGGTATTTTTCTCCAGTACATCTTGGCATCCAAAAGAGATTAGTTGAAGTTTTCTTGGGTTCTACTGAATTTCACAAGTTTAACTCATACTAACTAGTCCCACATTTTTTCTACAATTCATAACCTTCATCACTACAGCCTTACCTAACATCATACTGTACAATGCTTCAAATTCTACCCAATTTTTTCTATTCACTAAACATTACACTACACTAAATAATAGAATCACTCTACATGCATGGTTCAACTGGATATCTAAAAGTACAAATTGTCCAACAACTCAGACTTCATAACATTTTTTCAAAGAATTCTACAACTCTTTCCATATAACAGAATACACACTTGTAGGAATTTCAATAACTGCAATAATGTTTTATTTACAGTAAAGGAAGATTTGACATCCAGAAATAAAGACACCCACGGAAAGTATCTATTTCTACCAATTTTGAAAAATATTTGTGTAAGGCAATTCACTTGATGCTAGAAACTAGAAATCCAAGAGGACATAGCAAACAACAATTCAATATTGAGGTATCATACACCTCAGCTCCTACAGAGTCAACTGAAGTTTTCATAGCCTCTACAGTTTTCTAAAAATATTCTCATACTTTTATGTTATCCCTAAATCATCCCTGATCTTCATAGCCCTTCTCCCATCAACCCAATAAATACAGCATACCAATCAATTCCTCAAATCATTCTTCACTCATAAATTTCTCATTTCCAGCATAAAATCAATTGCACTGTAATATCATTAAGATTAAAAAAAGAGGCACAGAGTATGTATATACCTTGAAAGAAAAATTCTCAAAATCACAGTCCACTACTCTGATCTTATTTCCACAAGGTATCTCCCGTTGTAAAACAAAATCAATCACCTTAAAGCTATTTCTGGTGCATACCTTTTGTGAAATTTTATTGATTATTTCTACAAATCTGTTGTTCAGGGACAACACAGGAATACTTTATGGATTTACAAGAAATGCATATGAATGGTTTTCTTGCAATAAATATACCCAGGCAGGTAGCACTGATAATTTACCTTCCTGATCATTGGCTGCCTACCAACTACTACCTACAAAAACACCGATAGAGGACTGACCCACCAAATCTTTTTATAGTGAATAATATCAATTACAACAAAGTTGGTAAAGGCATCCGAGAAACAGGAAAAGATTAATTAGGTAAATACGTAAAAAAATCAAGTGCATCAATGAGAATCTCACCTAACCTCCCTAGGAGTCATGGTATATCTTCAATATTCTATGAGAAATACACCAGTCATACTCACAGAAATGCACCATTAACGTCAAAAAGGTGACAAGTGAACCCCAGCAACTGATGAATAAAATGATATTTCGATCTTCATTTCAAATAATATCTAGGTAAAGCAACATTTCTATAGCTTCAGTTGGTGTTTTATTAAGTGTTTACAGTCTTACTTTTACATTCATTAACCCTAGATTTTCACCTAGTATATCAAAATATCCCGTATCACCTAATATCAAATGTACAATGTAACAAAATATCCCGTATCACCTAATATCAAATGTACAATGTAATTCTCTACATCTTGCTTGACATTTATTATCATAGTTTCTAAACAATACAGTTGCTAACAGCAATGCAAAGCTATCCTATACAGTTACCGTGGTTGCTTATCAGTTTATCTCTACATTTCTAAACAGCTTGAATACAGACAGAGTCTCTTTTGCAAGTGTAATGCTTAAAAGAATATTTCAAAGCTGCAGAACAAAAATCTATCATATTTCATTCTATAACATTAAATAAGGCACTAATGGTGATGGTTATAAAAATAAAGAAAAATCTGGGGTTAAGTAACATAATGAAGGTGAAAAGTCAGTATGATGTGCAACAGTGCATAGACGGTATATTTCAATTATAACATTTGCCAGCTAGGATGTTTGGTGTTTTCAAAAGCTCAGTGGATTTACCTTAATTGCAATATTATAGATGAAAGACACTATCATAATCTGATGCGTGACATCACAGGGTAAGTGACAGATGGCATCTATTTGTCTAAAAGAATGCCAACATTCTTAAATCACGACAAGAGAAATTACATATATTCTAAAATTAAGTAACTCCACTTTCCCTGATATACAAAACCACTACCACTTTTACCATATTGAGAAAATTTTTCGTAACGTTTTTCTAAGGTAAAATTACATTAGGTTTGATTTCTTTGTGGAGGACAAAGCTTCAGGTGATCTGTCTTGTCTAACATATGAGAATAAAACATGAGCTTTATCATGCCTGGAACTTTTTCATTATTCTTTAAATACAAAAACTACCAATGCAAAACAAAATTACTCTATATCCAAAGCTATCAGAGATAAACCAGTACATTAAATCTTTTACTTTTATACATAGTATCTACACTACTTTACCATCGATTTCAGCCTTCCTTGAATTTGTCTGAAGTGTTAACTGCTTAACTTAAGCTCAGCTAATCTAATCTAACCTTCCTTAGAAGAGTGCCGAGTTCCTTGGCATTCTACAATTTCATGGGCTAAACTAAAATATGGGTCTCAATGAAACGTGTGTTCATTTTTGTGTAAACGTTCAAAAAACATATACAGTACATCTATGAACATAAAAAAAAAAAACGGGATACATCCTTCTGCTAACCACTGGACCGCAGGGGCGGGCTAACCTGACTGACGTACTAGCCTCATTGGTTGAATAAGTATTTCGACTTCTTCTCAAGTCATTGCAATGCTAATCTAAGTAGCTGACGATAATAACTGTAATATTACCCAATGATATTTCACTATTACTGACACCAATGTAAATTATACCTTTTGACAGAGTTTATAATAACATTATTTGCATGTCGCCGTACCTGACTTCAATGGTTCACTTGATAAAAAGTCAGTCATGAAAATTATGCAACTGCTCTGAAACTTACAAATATGAAATGAAATGGTTTTATCCCCAAAATTTTGGCTTCCTAATACCAGAGGAGGCGGAGGGTGGTACAACCCAAGTGTCGCTGCTCGCCTGCAAGCGTCTGCATGTCAGCTGTTTAAGCCGCTACAGGGTGAAAACTGCCAATTTGTCCATAACAACTGAAAAAAAATACGGATAGACATACCTGCTCAGCCGCAAGGGAGAGCGAGGAGAATGTATCACCTCTTGCTTGCGTTCCACAAGGCGTATGATCACAATAAACTGTAATAACCGCACGGTAAGGTTGCTAGAAACAACTCCGACTCGGCTCAATCCAGTCCAGGGACTGTGGGCTAACACCGGTCCATACTAATGTCTCGGGTAAAATACAAGAAACGAATTTAGAAATCTAAGCTCTACAGTAAGTTTATCTTATATATTGATATACTGCACAATAATAGATTTGATTAAGTATGACAATGCTTCCTTTCTGAAATTCTATTGTAAGTAGAATTATAAATGTTAAGTTTTAGAAGACTTAGGATCTGTCACTTTCTTTAATTCCACTAGATGATTTTTTGTGAATTTAGATTTAAGACAATTTATTTAGTTTAGCACTTGGGGTAAACATCACTAGCCTCTGAAAATAATTTAACCACGGCATGAAGTGTGAGGTTTAGTGTACACTTAACAACACATTGACGTCATCTTCCCGCCCTAAATTTAAATGTGATTATTGATTTAAGATTTTATGTAATTTCCGATTTCCTTCCTAAACAATATTTTACACATGTTATACTAAGTATTCAGTGTCTATGTACAGGGTACATTTATGCATCCTGTAGGCTTGTTGAACATAAATGTAACAAGGTAATGTAGACCCTGTTCTATGCTTTCTGGACACATGATGGAGATTTATCTTTCCACCAATAGGAATTTCAATTACGTAGTCAAAAAAGGACTTTTAAAAGAGTATTTCATTTGTATTCTATTCAGTTTTAGAAAGGTTTGACTGCGTTATCTTGCAGAGTGACTGAATGGAGAAAGAAAATTATCGATTACTTTAATTCATTTCATTTATCCATATGAAATTTGTTGTTCCACATACATTTCTTTGGTTAAATATGTAGTTCATAGGTAATCATTTGCACGTGATTTAATTGATTAAAATTTTCAATTCAATAACTTTTACATAGTAAAGTATAATTACATCATTTGCAAATTTTTTCCCAGGAGGAGGGGGACCTTTAAGAAAGTCCCCCTCTGAGTTATACAGTATACAATAAACTTAATGATATATATGGGAAATATCCTTCTCATCCCTCGAAGGGGAAAATAAATGTATATCTATGTATACCTAACTGCCTCGATTGCCCACTTCATGTAAGATTCGGGCAAGATCGGCGGCTCGCCTCAGAAATTTGGATCATTTACACGAGCATATTCGATTTTGGGTTTGATCTGATACTGAAAATCTTTAAGAGGAAAGTTTTCCTATTTCATCCCAATCTGAAGAAACAATATGCTCGAACAACTCAGCCTTCCCGGCAGCCAATGGACACCATAGGCCTACTGATAGGCAATAACGCGCTAGCATGACAGTAGCATCTTACAATTTTGTTTCACTTTCAAAACGACTACGAAAGTGTTTCAGTAAAGTTGCAACGAAGTTAGTACAACAGTTTTACGTTGTCTCTGGTACTGTGCAAGGACCCATGTCAGGAAATTTCACATATTGTTACATATAGATTTGAAAATTTGGTCTAATCACCAGCTTGTATTTGTGTTTTTGAAACACAAATACGTGAAAGGTTGACAGTGATGACAGAGAAATCATCAGCCACAATTTGTATGTATATAATTTTCAGTGGACAACATACCTTACAATCTAAACTGTCGTAAAAATGGAAATAGCTTTGTACAAGCCCAACATGCCATCTAAGATGTGAGCGTCCAATGTCTCTCTTCAAGGAAAAAAGATCAGGACTCTCATGATTGTAAAATGACTGACCCAACATACAACATAGGTTACCCTAGAATGTACGAAATGAGAGGTTAAGCTTGAAATTTGCTTTCGCAGTTTATGATACCAAGAGCAAGGGAAAAATTTTTGTTAGTCTCATCAGTGTATGACTAGTCATGCTTGATGTTAGTACTATTTTCTCTACACTATCAGTAAAACTAAAGTCAGGTCACTTGACAAACATCTTCCTTGGTTTAGTCACCACAGCCTAGGTCTTACAGCAATAGAAGATTTGAGGAAGAGGAGTATTTTTTTCCGAATTACTGATGATACTGATCACAAACTGGAGATAGTTGGAGAGTCAAGTCAATAGCGAACTGACTCGTTGAATGTAGAAGGTATTATCAGCAGCTCAGGCTGTATCACAGATAAGGATCATGTTTAGACTATACTTTTGGTATCACGTCTCAGAGGCGAGTTTGCTGTGATCTGAGTTCAGTTCCATTTTGGCTGAGTGTCCAGAGTACAGAACACGTTCTGCAGTTACTAGTGGCTCGCAGAGACATCAATGTACTGTTCTGTTAGTGGGTCCGCAATGCTACAAATGGATATAACTTAGACATGGGGAATCTATAAAGGATTTCAGTCAGACTCCAAAAGAATAGTGACATTTAAGTAAAGTTGTTAGTGTTTTAAAGTGATAATGGTCATTCAGGGTGGACGATCAGTTTAACTTTTTAGAATATTCTCATTTATCCTGCTGTGAGGGGAAATATCATTAATTTATGTTTAATTCTTAGTTTCCATGAGGCCTGAAAACCACTTCTGTATCGTCCATTTGCATTCAAAATTTGATTACAATACCAGTGCATGAGTTGATCATCAATGGGCTGTTCATCAGGACAACGTCACTTTCGGTGGTACACGCGGCTAAGGTAAACTAGTATGCCACATAGCACGAGCAGCCTCGCTAGGGTCGCGCCGTCTGTTTCCATAACACATGAATCCCAACCAGATCAGCTACTGTTTATGATCAGCAGTCAGTAAACATGACGTCGTCAGCGTTGTTTGTGCACGTAATGGAAGTGCAGTTTCACGGGAGACAATGAGTATATCCATCACCAACAGCCTTATGATGGCGTAGAGATATTGATTTGACAATTCAGTAACTTCCAGTCGTGACGAGCTGTGTGACGTTGGGAGTCTCACCACTTGTAATCAGGTCCTTATCAAGGTTTCTGTGCTACAGTATTATCAACGTGCAGCCGAGCAAGTAATAACATCTTAAAAGGGTAACACAAAGGCTTGTCGATCACGCTGGCAGTACAGTCACGAGCTCACCTCACCGAAGTCATTTCCAAATTCTTTTTTCACTGTCGCTTCTGATACCGAAGGACCAAAAACTAGCAAATGAAATCCGAAGCAGAAACCATAGAAAAAGAACAACTGTTCCCATCAGGATGGATGCTTGACATCTACGTTCTTTCCGGAAAAATGCTTGGACAGTCAAGATGGAGTTCCTGCCACACACTCTAGGTTGGGATCTGCTACGTTCTCAGTAGGAATAAGATTCTAATGCCTCAGTAGGTGCTGGTTCTACAAGACCCTAATGACTTAATAGACATTGATCCTGTCACACTCCCAATGCTTCAGTAAGCACTAGTTCTATAAGATTTTGATGTCCCTGCAAGCGATAGTACCATTTGACCGTAATGCCCCACGAAGCACTAGGTCTATAGGATTCTGACGCCCTTATAGACACCTGTAAGATTTTAATGTTTCAGCGGGCGCTACCTCCGTAAGATTCTGCCGTCTCGGCAAGGACTAGCTGTAAAATATTCTAATACCTCAATAGAAACCAGATCTGCATGGTTCTAATGCCTCGTAAGGAATCAGTTCCATGAGTCTCTAATGTTAAACGAAGCACAAATTCAATAAGGCTTTATTGTCTTACAAGACACTAGTTCTGTAGGAATCTAATGTCTTACTTTGCACAAGTTCTACAAGATCGCAAAGACTCAGTCAGCATAAACAACACTTTCAAGAAACTGAACTTTATGGCAATTCAGTCTGATCATCTTTCACGAGTAGATAAGCAATAAGTGGCGACCTTATTAGAATAACAAGAATGTAACTAACTACTAAGTCTTCGAGGGTCCTGGGGATAATAACCGAATTCACGTTTTGCATTAACATGAGTATAGCAGTGTTAAGTAAGCAGCTCTCCTACGACAAAGCCCGATGGTCCAGCAGAAGGATGAGTTTGTGAATGACGAATTTCTGGACATCAGAATAATTCATGCAGCAACAAGCCTGTGAAGTTCATGTCATTTCCCTCGCTGAGGATGACGCTGAGACACTTGAGTGTCCAGGGATTATTAACAATATAAAAAAGAAATACAAGGAATGCAAGGCGCAACGGACTATTCTATCTCTTCCAGACTGTCTGTGATAGAAGAAATCGGACACAGTTGTGTGGATAAAATACAAATAAGGTCGATTGATGGCTGACGGGAGGTTTTGACACCGTAGGTACGTTGTATCAGAGGTCTCTACATACACTGGGTATGTTGTGCCTGAAGTGTTAACACCCAGATAAATATGTGCCGGGGATCTTGTCACCCTGGGTAAGTTATACCATAGGAAATGACACCCTGGGTAAATTGTGCCAAAAGATTTGACACCCTAGGCAGGGTATGCCAGAAGATTCGACACCTTAGGTAAGACGTGCTAAGAGTTTCACAACTTCATGTTCAGCCCAAGCTCTGTGAGGACTTAGCTCTATGGATAGAAAGAAAAATTTTACGGTGTAAAAGATATGACATACCTTGGGATTAATTCATAGAGGGCTGGATATAACTAGCCCACCTATAGCTCCAAGAATTTACAGGTTTAGTGAAACATCACAATCAACGTCTTAACAATGTACAGCAGGCGAAGGCTTGATTTCATTTATCTTATCCCTCTGAGAGCTCTTAGAGTCTGTGTAACTTTTACTGAGCTGTATTTGTTAGCATCCTTCTTCCATAGATGAAGAAAAATGAGAAAGAAGCCACTGTCTTGAAGCATGTGACGATGCACTGTGCCATTATTTGACGTGACTATGAAAACACTGTTATATGCACTCTACAAAAGTATTTGTTTCAGGTGAACACATACTGTCATCACCAGGTACCGGTGGGTACTGGGGGTCAGGTACTAAAGAGGAACCAGGTTAGTGACCCAGAGATAACAACTGTCGAGGTCAGTGTCGTCCTAAGGACTCCTGACAAATATTGTCGAATTGTGGAGGTTAGTAGCTTGTACTTTCCTCTGGTGATTCCTTACCCCTCCGTTTGTTCCATGCAAAGAAGCCACAACATCCTGATGAAGAGACTCATGTTGTTATGGAAAGAGAAATCTTGGAAAAACAAAGATGTGACTATTTAACGTCGCCTCAATCACAAATATACCATTAAACCTGCTAGTACCCATCTCATGCCAACATCGTTACCTTTTATAAAGTGCATAGACCGGAAAGTCACAAGGACGAAGACACAGCGTCCGAGAAAAGAAAATCCGGTCCCATATGTTCTCAAAAGCGATACAAGGTTTCTTGTGCGTACAAGCATATGACGTTCTCAGTTTTTCTGCTGACATTGTGAGCACCAGCATCCTGCCTCAGACTAACTTGATGGAAGATGTTCTTTTTTCACTTTTCCTGACTGCCATTTAATTTGGGAATTTCTCTTTTGGGCGCTGTACTGCTTCATCTGTGCTCCTAACTTTCATAAGGAGAAATCCCGAATATCGCCTTGAAACAAGAAAATGCGAAATTTCTAGGCTTATAGGGCGATGAGAACGCATGGTCCAAACCCAAAACATGGACCTAGAGTACCTCAGACAAAACTAAGTCCATACCCTGACGTATGTAGATAGTAATCAAGGCCAAAGGAGAGATGAGAAAGTTCTAAAATGTAAGTGTAACATCGCCTTTGAAAATGTATGGGGAGGCGGACGAGGTTTTCTTCCGGACACATTATAGTACAAATACATCCTAACCACTGCAGGAATACTTAAGACAACCTCCAGACACCAATGTCATCTACGAGTGGCTAGTTACCTACTTAACCTTAGCTTTCTACGACAGTGCTGATGGAAAATGGTTCGAGTCATCAGAGAAAGAAACCAACAATTATGGTACGACAGTCATTATTTACAGATCACCAACTATCTTCCAGGACGGTGTTTGGTATGTAAGGATCACCTTACCATTAATATGGTGATGACGGTTAACCCTTGGTTACAGAAGAAATTTCCAGATAGGCAATATAGGAAAATCATTTCTTACACTTTCGTGATTGATCTTGGCTATAAGGCAATGATGAGCTACTGGTGCCTCTAATATTCGTTTCAGACTACCAATAGAACACAGTTCTTTCTCGTTACCAAGTGACTCCATCCACTGGCAAAAACAAGAGAGAGAACCTGTACAAAAAATGAAGTCTACAAAACAAAGTTCGATGAATATGAAGCAGGGCAGGTGAGCAGGTATTGGGGACTGCCGCTCCCTGGTGGCGGGGACAAGTGTCCAGCGCCAGATAAAAAGTTTTCTCAAAATATCGTTCTAAATATGGGCCACCAGCACCTGAAGTTGTTCCACGAGTGAAAAGGATCCGCAGTTTTAAAGATAAGGTAAACATTGGAAACGAAATCAAGTGGACATATCCTACGCTTAACAGTTACGAGCAGGCACCATCCTAGCTGTACCAACCACTTTTTGATCATGCAAACTACAGCCTACATTACCTGAAAATCAAATCAACTCCCTCCTGTAAGTACCTTCATTCATTCTCACCAAACCCTATTCCGTCAGCATCTTCAAAGAGTTCATGGGATGGGCAAATGACATAAATGTAAGAACGATTATTGTTGGAGAAATATAGTTCTCAGCCAACAAACATCATCGTACACTTTACCTTGGTTCCGCCGTTTAACGTACCCATGTGCGAGCCCCGGGGAGGGCAGTCGGCCCGGTCAACCCGCTCGTTCATCCTGTGGCGGTCATCGGTGCTTTACCATATCTTCCTCACTCCAGAAAAATGAACATAGTAGTTTCTGTTGACATTTTGTTTACTATACCAACATTCGTGGTCTCTCTAGTAACCTCTCCTCAGTTGAACACCATTTGTCTAGTACCTCTCCTAATATCTTGCAGCTCTCTAAGACACAGTTCTTTAATGATGTTCTTACTAGTCCCTTTTTCACATCTAACTATCACCACCACTCACGATTCCGGTTAAAAGGTAATGTTTGTGCTTATTCCAACATCAACACATCTGTAGCATGCCTCAAGGGAAGAGTCCCCAAACTTTGATGTTATGTGGCTCAGGGTCTGTCTTTCTGCTAACACACTTTTCCTCTGTTTCGCTTATTGCTCTCCTAATTCTACTGATCTAATATCTTTCTTTGACAAACTAAACTCCTGCCGTGCGACTGTGACATCTTTTCACTCGCAAACCGAGATCCTCTACCTCGGGGATTTCAACGTTCACAAGAGAGAATGGTTGAATTCCACCCATACCGATTGTGGAGGGATTGCAGCCCTCACGTTCTTGATTCTCAATTATTTAGAGCAAATTATCTCCCAACCTACCCGTATTCCTGACTGTTGTAAGCACTCCTGATATTCTGGATTTGTTTTTCACCTCCAGTCCATCCCGCAGTAATACAATCTCGCCCCCAGTTGGCTCATCTGATCACTCACAAATATATCTATTCTGACAGCTCCTCCCACTCCAGCAGCCCCTTCTAAGCGTAAATACTGGCATCTCAGCAAAGCTGACTGGAATAACTTACGTGACTTCTTTTCTGACTCTTTGGATAAATTACTCTCATGTGGTGATGCTTCTGTCTCCGCCAAACGCATAGCAGGTCATTCTTGCGGGAATGGGAGCATTTATCCCCTCTTCCTCCAAGACCTCATCATCCAAACCATGGTTCAACCGTTCCTGTTCTGAGGCATTTCGTACAAGGGATCAGGCATATCGAACTTGGAAAAAAGTCTCCTTTCTTTGGCTCCCATTCAGCTTTTATCACTACTCGCAATCGCTGCAATCACGTAATCCGTGAAGCAAAACGTTCCTTTATGCAAAGGAAGTACGATAACCTCTCATCATCCACTGGTAGGTCTTTCTGGTCTTTAGCTAAGGGCAGTTCTAACAACTTCTGTCGCTCTACCTTTCCTCCACTTTTTCCTTTAGACAGTACTATAGCTGTCTCTCTCGTAGACAAAGCAACTTTCTTTGGTTCCCGTTTCTTCTCTAACTCCACCTTGGATGATTCTAACCTTCCCTCACCCCTTGATGCTCCTCTTGTTAATCCTATGCCTTTTCCCTTAATCTCTTTCCCGACTGTCCGAAAAAGCCTTCTTTCTCTGGACACAAGCAAGGCTTATGATCCTGATGACATCTATCCCCGTGAACTGAGTGTGCCACTGAACTTGCACCAGTTCTTGCTCGTCTGTTCCGTTTCTGCTTAAAAATAAAAACTTTTCCTTCTCCTTGGAAACATGTATTGATACGTTCCATCCCCAAGAAAGATGACC
>JAUUDZ010001095.1:0-11949 GCA_032361705.1 Panulirus versicolor | reverse complement strand
ACCTCGACAATGGTAACTGCCAACTGACGATATAACTCCATGGTGACTGAGTCCGTGTGTGTGTATATATACATATATATATATATATATATGTATGTATACTTAGTGAGGAGATGCATTAGGCCGGTAACGTCAGCTCCATTCACTTGTCTGATAACATGATTAACCCATTTCATCGTCGACACCTAAGACGCAGTTTCCCCACATTAGGCTACTTTCGTCTCATCACTTGAGTCATTAGTGACCTCAGATGTTCTCTGGGGTTGCCTCCACCCTCACATGTGTTTATGACAAGATTACCCAGGCATCAGTGTCATTTATATGGTAAGTTCGTATTAAAATTCAAGAGGAGCCGAGTTAATTCGCTCGGGTGTATGGTCGTCCGCGGGGTTTCTTTTCGAGTATATTTAGGTCTTGTACCTACTAGTGTGGCCAAAGGGGGTCATTATGAGTTATATACAATTTACCTTTGATTATGAGAACGTGAGGCTCATATGTTTCAGACATGTAACTTATATTCAGTTATTTGCTGTATCGAACAACCTGGTGTTCTAATGATACTGAATCTCATTTCATGAATACTTGATGAATCATGAACCTAATCAAGATGTCACGTGGTTTATAGTGGTGGTTCATTTAATATGGTATGTAATGGTGATTCATTCCCCATGGTATGTAATGGTGGTTCATTTTCCATGGTATGTGATGGTGTCTTGGTTTCCACGGTACGTAGGAGTGATCCAGTTTCCAAAGTTGTTTGCACTTCGATCTGAGCACAGCATCAAGTCACAATGCGATGTTAAATCGGATCCAATATTCTATACCGGATGGAATCGTTTCTCTTGGCTGAAAGGGGACTAGTCGTACAGTGTAAAGAGGTTTCCCCTCCTGCGTAGCTCTTCATCTGTATTACTTCTCTTGGAAAGTTTTCTTTTCATTATCATCTTAGGTGTGGTAAGGCGGAGTCTCCAAGGACGATTGCATTTGGGTTCTCCTAGTTAACAGGGCAAGATTCTGTAGTTCTTATCTGGTCTGTAGATTTCTGTGGCTTTTGAGGCAGGTAGCTCCGCGACGAATGTAACTCTGAGTTATGTATTTAGTGTTCAGTCTTGATAATACTCTTCCACAATGTCGAGTACTTAAGCTCCATTGTCCATGTAATTTGTACGTGTTTCCATAAATGCTCAAAACATTCAAACTTTTTGTACTTCAGTATTTCGAAGTATTGACGTACTACATTCAGGCTTTAATAACCTTCAGTTTCTGAAAGCCAAAAAATCCGACACACTACGTATAGTTTCCCCTTTGAGCGAAACACCGACGAGGGATTTTGTCCACGGTGTGCTCGGACGGAGGGAATACACGTACGGAGCAGTGTCCAGTGACAGACCTTACTTGAATGCCAACAATCATGTTATTTGCACTCCTGGGTGGACACGGCGCAACAATTTCCCTACCGCGCGACTTTCGCCTTCGTCCCCTTTACAGGCTTTCGAATTTCAGGGCACAAGATTAGAGTGGCTTAAAATGGTATTGTTATTCTCAGCAATGGCCCTTCATGAGCCCATTAGAGTTCTTCCTTCCTGGGTTCCTGATGGCTGTCCTGGTGTCTGGAGGCTTTCTTGCCACGCTATTTGCAGGTACAGTGCTGCCTCAGGAGACACAGAGTTGGTCCGGTAGACATACTGCACTAAGATGCATAGAAGCTTAGAATGTATAGTGGCCCAGATGTAGCACAGAAATGCGGAGTCTCCCAGAATGAACTGCCGGTCGGGATGCGAAAGTTCTCAAGGTTAACGGTGGATGGTTTCACGACGAATGAGCCAGAGTGTATTGTGTATAGTGCTCAGTGATGCACAGTTGCTCATGTTGCACAGTGGTGAGAAGTACAGTACCGCCCCGGAGGCGCAGTATATCAGGATGCACAGTGGCGGCCGCACTGCACACTGCTCTAGTATTCATAATGGTCCATGATGCTTAATGGCACGCGAGGCGCGATGGCCCACATGACCGCCCGAACGGGGTAAACAGTGGCTTGGTTTTCAGTGTTCCAGAATGCATATGGATCCGTAGGCATAATAAACAGTGGCGGCGCGAAGTATAATGGCGAGATATACGTGATGGTCCACAATGTCTCGTGGTGTTACATAGTGGGTAGTGATGCAGGGTGGTGGTGGTGGTGGAGACTATAAACTGTCTCAAGATGTATCGTAAATCGTGAGATATAAGAGGAGACATGATGGTCTGGAGGGGTGAGTGTCCCAGAATACAAGATGCTTCAGTCTCCACTGTGGGTCGCGAGGGATAACGTCACGGGATGAAGAGCAACCCAGGATGGTCAGTATCTCGCATACACAGGTATGAAGGATACGTAACACCTTGCAGAGTAAACTGCTATGCACAGGAGCCTCGGGTATCGTGATCCAGGTTTGCACAGTGCTACACAGAGGCTCATGATGGTTCAGAAGGCAAAGGAGCCTAAGGTGTTATATGGCTGTGTTGTACGAGGGTAGAGGAACCACACCGGTTTAGGACACACACTGGCTGAGGATATGCAGCACCTCGGGGTGCACAGCAACGTATGTGTACAGGCGCAGGGTAGACAGTTAAACCCCCAGATGCCCTGCAAGAAAAAAAAGCATGGGAGCCTCGGATGTATTGCATCATATATCCCCAGTATCCCTTTTACAGGGTTCTCATGGCTGCGCTACATTCAACAACAGGGAAAGGAGGGAGTCCTTTAGAATGAGAGAAGTTCTTCCACGAGATGGTACTCCTTCCGTTCGACCTCAACCTCGCTAAAGGTAACCTTTCAGCCTCGGCGTAACCCCATGCAGGCAGAGTTCGGTGATTCCCTTGGGATGCAAAGTAGCTGGATTCGTATAGTAGTACCATGGGACACTTAATGACCAGGTGCGTCAAATGGTCCCAGAGTCATAGTGGCTCAGATAGCTTATGGTGGTAATGTTCAATAACAAAGGAAGTACAGCAGTATGATGACCAGATATGTATATTAACTATAGGTCGCTATAGCGATGACCAGGGATGTATAGTAACCACAGATCGGGATATCGGGCTGGGATGCACGTACAATGGGTCATGGACAAAGAGGCACAACAGTCCGGAATTCTACATCCCTGAAGGGGACAAAAGGTATCCCCTTGGGTAATAGGGGAAGGAAGATGAGGACGGAAGAAGACAAAGGAGATCGAAGGAAAAGGGGGTAAAAGAGAGTGAAATAATAAGAATAGGAGAGTATAGCGAGACACGAGATAAGAAAAAAGAAAGGGGGGGAAGGGTAAGTACAGAAGTAAACAAGTTAGTATAAGGGTTAACACGAGAGACAAAAACTTAGATGATAAGCGATAAAGGTAATGATTTGGATGTGCCTGAATCTTTCCAGTCTGATGACGTCCCGAAAGTAGGTCTTCAGCCAGCTGAAGACCTAGGTGTTCTCGTGGAGAAGCAAGCACACACACACACACACACACACACACACACACGGCCGCATCAAGAGGACATTAGTGCAGGGCGACACACACACACGACGCGCCATTTGCACAGCCCCTCACACAGCGCCTTTTGCGATCCGACCAGCTGAATTTGCGGGGCTCATTTAGCCTGATGTAAGGGGCTGAAAAGTGTCAGGCCAACGACCAGTTAGCAGCGTGTTTGGCGCGTGGTAATTGGTAGGATAACACTGGAGGGGTGGGTGGGTGGGTGGGGGTGGGGGGGGGGGGTTGATGGGGGTGAGGGAACGGGGTGTGAAGGAGGCTGGGGGAGGTGGAGGTTAGGGTAGCGGAATACTTACGACGATATTTTGCCACAGGCAAGGCGAGCACGTTGCACCCACCGTGGGAATACGTAGAGTTAAACGAATAAGTCGTGTATATTATGTCCTGTGAGGTATTAAGTATGAGATTTAGAGATTGTTTGTTTGTAGACTGCATGTCTGCAGTACACGTGTATGTGTGTGTGTGTGTGTGTGTGTGTGTGAGTGTGTGAGGCAGGGAGAGGAGAAAGCTACCTACCTGTGCCACTGGGGAGAAGGCTGGAAGCACGGGGTGAGGAGCTGAAGTAGGAGAGACTGTAGATCAAGTGTGTGCATTGGGGAAGGATGTGTAACGGGACACCTAATGGTCCACGTGGAGGTTACGTGCGATCGCAGTCTTCCTTACGGTTAAAATCAGGAGAGTAAGATGCGAAATGGAGGAGGGAGTGGAGTGAATAATGGAGGGAGGACGGGAAGGGGGAGGGAAGACTACAGAAAAAAAAGAAAAGATGGGGTAGGCACAGGCAGATGAAACGGTGACCCCCAGCCAACCACCGTGTGAAGCGGGGATGAAAAATATTTGACATTCTTGTGAGGGTGGACGACGGAGGGTGGCTCTATGGTGTGGACTGTGGGAGAAGATGGGGTGGGTGCACCCTCTCCTCTCACTCCCCGTTTTCCTTTTGTGTTCGTTAATATATGACATTTTCATTCATATGTTATGATATGAACGAAAGCGTCTCCTTTGTTGTTTCGTGATTGGGATGTGATGAAATTTCAGTTTCTATATATTGTGTCAGTATCATATAAATCTATATACGTAAGCCACGTATAACACTTTTTCCTTTCGTGGATCATGCCTACATACGCACAAGTCCGTCCTAGATGGAACATAAAAGTACCCAGATCGTAGACCTAATACAAAAGAATATCAGACATACGCGAACTTCCATCTGACTTAACCACAGTATCACAAGCTGCAGAAGCAACAACTGTTGCCTCACAAATCCAACAAACTCCCAGTAGAGTCACTCGCCGATTTCCATTTTTAAGCAGAAAAAAAATAGATTAGATTAAATGGCGGAGAATGAGGCAGATTACAACCGTTCCGAGATCATTCGTCCCAGCTAAGGTTGAATGTAAACCTCAGCTTCTAACTACATCATCTTATCTTCGTGATACATATCCAGTTAACTCACTTGTTTGTATATCTTTCAACACTTCAGGTCATTCAAAATGTCGACCTCTGCCGTCAGTGTTTCTTTGTATTCCTCCCAGTATCAGTCCTATTAGCTTGTTACGTTATACTCTACCGTGTTAACAGTAATGATATGGTATGGTGTCCTGTGTATGTCGCCAGTCTCGTTCACACTTTCGTTTTATCATTCATCTCCTCGTGATATTAGTTTTAGAAGGATTCAAGTTTCATACATGTCCAAGAATTTCCTTGTCTGCAATGCATTTATCTATGCATCAGATTATAATTACCTATGGTAATAACTTGCTGCAGGCGCAACAACTGGTTTTGATAGCCATCACATCTTTAATTTCTGGACCCTGCCAGTTGGAAATTACCCTATACTGTGCATCGACCTCTTCATTATAATGTTCCAGTGAAATAAACACACGCACAGACACTTACACACACACACACACACATATGCCTGATACATGACACAAACACAGAGAAACAAATGCACTTTTAAGACACCTCAGTGAGTCTTGTTTCCCTTGCTAACTCTGCCTCATGGCATACTCACGTCGAAGGCGCGCCAGTAGGTTGTCATTCCCTCTCACTTCTCTCTTCCCTTCCCTCTCCTACGCCTCACAACTCGGGAATAGGCAGAACCCCAAGAACCAAGAGGGATAAGAGGTCGGACATCAACAACACACGTACACATCTCGAAACAATCAACAAGCGACAGACAATCACAAACTCATTCCACTCGTGCTCTTGATCCGTCTCTCCCACCATCCATCCCTTCTTCAAGGACGACGTCTTTCTTCCCCTCCTCCTCGGCTCAAGAGTGTGTGTTTTATTCTCAGGTCTGGTCCAATGAGAGACTCTTCCTCCTTCGGTCCGCAATCAGTGAGGATATTCCACTCACCTAAATTGTCAACAATGCATTTCTCGGCTTGTGGAAAGGAGAATATTCTCTCTTCGCATCAAAGAAGAAATGTTTCTTCGCTTTTAGACCGAAGGATAAAGACTGCGTTTCTTTAGAAACGATGAGAGTCATTCTCCCCCCGGCCCATCCCATCTCCAATCACTAATGGGCCGTCTGTTTCCCATTCCATGGTCGTGTTGCGTGAAGGCCTCGAATCCCTGTGAGCATGGCGGAGCGGGGGAGAAGTGTAGCCAACCGCTCGTCAGATACCTCCGGAGACACATCCCACTTAAGAACGAACCCTCAAAAGACTAGGGCCCTTACCGGGCGGAATCATGCAGACTCAAACACCAATAACAGCAGCACCATTTGATGAACCGGGACTTACGAATCCTGCAGAAAAGATGAATTATATATACTATTACTGAACATCCTTTGGCATGAATTATGTAGATCCTGCGGGTAGGATGGACGAGGCAGCAACTCCCAGATTAGAGAGTTCATTTTCAACTCTCATTTCTTCCTTCAGTTATATTTCATTGGTCGTAAATCATCTTTCCTGCCTCCACTTTTTCATCACCCTGACCCCTCTTCCCACGCCTCTGGCATACCTTACCAACAGCAGCAGCCCGCCAGCCCACCCCATGCGTTAGTGACGGTGGGAAGAGCACCGGTGGCTGGCCCAGCGTCCAGCGAAATGTCGTGAGCCAGGTGGCCAGCTGGCTCTCAGGGTTCGTCCGGAAACAGACGTTGCTAGCCGTCGAAAAACTGTGTTTGACGAGGAGTCAGTTAGGCCAGGGTGAATGTCAGCGCAGTGGGTCGCCCACGTTTCTTGCAAGTATATCATCTGACCATTTCCTTGTTAGTTGTTGGATGCAAGACTAACTTAGACTGATACCAACGGGATGAGATGTCTGAAGGAAATCAATAGTCTAATGGTGTTGTAAGGTATATATATATTTCATGTCAAAAGACACATGGAGACTGTTAAAGTTAGAATTAAGTTTTCACACTCAAAGAGCTTTGTCTGCATGACACAAGAGGTGTGAGTTGTTTCCAAGAGAAAGTCATATTTTTTCCCCCTTTAAAAGGAAAGCCAGAGTTTCAGTAACGCTTGGCAAATATAAACTGTTGCAGTAGTCGATGCTCTGGTCAGTGAAGAGAAGCCGTCAGGGAGGTCGTCATCAACGAAAGACACCAGTGTGGGTTGTTTGGTCGGCTGGCGCTGGCCTTAACGGGGAGGATAGACGGAAAACCTCAAGGGAATGGCTGTCAGGAAGGCTCTCTTAGACGTGTCCATCAGCGTCGACGTGTCCTTATTGCGCTCAGCAGGGTGGAGGTGGACTCAAGAGAGGTTCACTGGAAACCACCAGCTGGTAATGGCCTTGCGAGGCAAACAGAGGTTCTCCACCAGTTAACTGCTAGACGCCATATAGATTCTTCCACAAGATGTTAATATAGCTGAGTAGACTCTTCCACCTGTTGTTCCTAGCCGAACAGACTTCTTGGCTAGTTGTTCATAGCTTGGCAAGCTCTTCCACCAGTTGTTTAGAGCATGTAAACAAAACAGACCGTATTCCACCCGTTGTTAACAGCATGTACTTGATCAACTATACGCCGTGCTCTCCACCGGTAGTGAATAGCTTGCAAACTAAACAGAGTGCATTCCACCAGTCAGTATAGCTTGTAAACTAAACAGAGTGTATTCCACCAGTCAGTATAGCTTGTAAACTAAGCACAGTATACTCCCCTCCCGTTGTTGATATCTTCTAAACTATTCAGACTCGTGTTTCACCTAATGTTAGTAGCATGCAAACTCCATAAAAAAAAACTGTTAGTAGGTTGTAAACTTAGCAGTGCTGCTCCACCAGTCGCCAACAGCTTGAAATTACCCAGAGTACTTAATCTACAAGTACCTGGTCATAAAAGATAATCCCTTAAATTGTTAACGTACTTTGGAGAGTCGTGGCTGACAGAAGAATCGGTGGGGAAAAAAAAGCCTGTTTCAGAACACCCAGCGGCGGGAAGACGACGTACATGTTCATGCACAAAATCCAAGACCATACACATGACTCATCCAAGAATCTTTTTATCAATTTCTTCCAAGGCATTATGCATGAATAGACAGAGACTGTAATTGATAGTCAATTAGTTAATATATTAATATACAAGATGAGTATGCAAAGACTATGGGGCTTTTCATTGCTTAGTTCGGCCGACGTAGACTGGAACGCTATTGATGATGAGGTAACGAGAACTGTTTTATCATCCTAGGTGGGGGGGGGGGGAGAGCCAAGCCACGTCATCCCTCGAGATAGAGGCGATTTAATAACTGGCGAAGTGAAACTGAGACGCTACGAAGGTGCGGCTGGAGACGGCCATCAAGACACGACAGGACCTGAATGACGCTCTGTTGTGCTGCTACTCTATAGTGCTGAGGTGTGATTTCATCGTGGTGGTGGGTGTAGGTAGAATCCGAAACTAAAATCCGGCGTTGCACGGTCAGTTTTTTTTTTTTTTTCCCGACTTCTCGGGCCGCATCAAGTAGACTTGCTCATAAGCTCGGGCCGCAGAACATATTTATGCCGGTCATTCATACACAAGTTACTTATTTACGAGCCTCATTCTCCTGATTCATTGCAGCTGAACTACAGTTTATTCACTAACAATGTAGCCTGTCAGCCTGGAATAGTGATAGAATGGATTTTCATTATTCATTTGGCCTGAATTTATGCAGTGAAAGAGGAAATCGTACCCACTATTCAGGGTACTTAGTGTGGCTCTTGGCATAGCATTTCTGAACGTAACAAGTTTCTTGATACTGGGATCACATTTCGTAATCGCCGAGTCGAACCTTTGACTCCTTAGAATTCAAGGTGAAAGCCTATTCGTAGATGTAACTGAACCAGAATACGCGTGCATGGATAGCAGTCTTCTCGCGCAAGCGTGGAGTGTGATCTTAAAGCAAGCATTTGTAGAAACTGTTTAATTTGTGATTTCCTGACGTTTTCCTCAGTCATAAGATAATACGGGCCACAAGCCTCAGGCCTCTAGCTTTGTATTCATGGTGTAGATAGTGCTCGCTACTGACACCTTTCATCGTCAGGAAAGGCTTGGCTTCGTCCGGGAACAATCCCAGCCAGTGAACTGGCGATGTAAAAAGTCTCGCAATAAGTGACAGTTGTCGCTGAGGAGGACGCAATACAGCTCACTCGCGGACGACTTTGGAAGCGAGCTTTGGCAGTATACATCATCCCAGCGCCCACGGAAGCTCTTAATTATTCCACGAGGAACCGTGGCGCCGCAGAGGGTTAGTGGCAGAGTCAATTCTACGTCGCTGTGAGGCTTCCCGTGTGTCTGTGTCTGCAGTTCTAACGCCACATACGTACAAGTCTTGATGACCACAGATCAGCGTCAGTCTCCACTGTCTTGCCGCGGTTTTGGTTTTCCCAGAGTGATTACCGCCTAGCGATCACAGATTTACCTGGTGGTCCGTATCTATGAAATAAAACAAGATTAGGAAGTCATGTATAAGTCTATCGAGGTTGACCTGACGATTTGATTGTAGTTGTCAGAGTACCATGATAACAAGCTGTTTAACAGAACACAAATATTTAAAGGTATGAACATATCCTTTCTGTGCATAAACTGGCATAGGTACGATATGAAAATATTCTGTGCATAAACTGGCATAATTACATGTTTAGAATTTCATATGGCGCAAAATTTTAAGAATTAAGATACATCAAAAATGAAATTTAATTACTGAATCCTCCGGTGGCTCCATCGCCATCCACACACTCCCTAGCTTCACCTCATTGAATCACTACAGCCCAGATGATACCCTTTGCCCGTTAGTCGTAATGTTCATCCTGCCATCATTCCTCTCCATTTGAAACCTCTTCATCTCCCACTATGTCATCACATCAGCTTCTGATTTTGACCAACAGTCAACCCTACCACAATCCCTCACCCATGCGTTATCATTACTTCCCCCTCCACCATTATCTCACACACATTAACTACCATTCCACTCACAAAATACCACCATCTCACCATCTATCAAAAAGGTTGCCTTTACCACTGTTTCACCCATTATCATCCCACTTCGTCCCTAAGGCTACCAGCACTACACCACTCCTGCCACATGATCCTCACCTGCTACCACCACGCTCTTCACTGGGCTACTAGCGCTTCGCTTAAACCAACACCTCACCCTCAACTACCACCAACTTGACCCTTACCTAACTGCACCTTTACCACCACCCACTACCGTCATCAACTTCCAGCCCTGTGTCTATGCTACACACACACACACACACACACACACACACACACACACACACACACACCACTCCAATCATTCCTGTACATCAAAGACCACCCCCATCAAAGTTGACTGCCTGGAACACATACACTCAGAACTCACACTACAACTATTTTTGGATGAGTGTACACTTTGACTCCCACTGTTTGAAACTTTGGAGTACCCCATCCAAGGGTAAAGGAGACCAGTTAACGAGAAGCAGAAGCGAAAAGGATAAACTCAACATCCACATCAAACAGGGCATAGCGACAACGAGGACATAATGAACTCAACATCAGCAACGATATAGAAAAAGAAACGATGGAAGAAGACGATGTTAAGACGTAAAAACACCGTTCAGTATGTTTAGTTACGTAAATACGGCAGTGTAAAGTTGGCTCCGGATGGCTGCTGATTGACAGCGACGTCACGAGCCACGGGAGAGTCTGATCGCTGATTGGCTCAGGGTTGGAGCCTCCGAAATTACGGTAAAGTAAACCTCTTTCGTAAAGATGCTCATGTGCTGAGTGCTTGGGGTGAGGAGGGAGGAGGAAGAGAGTGAGTTCTGAGGGTTAGGGAGGAGGAGGAGGTGAATTCTAGGAGTGAGGGAGGAGGATGAAGTGTTAGGGGTAAGGGAGGAAATAGAGAGGTAAAAAGAGAGGAAGAGGAAGTGGATATCAGTGCAGGAGAGGAAGGATTGGAAAAGATAGATAAGATTGAAATGGTGGGAGGAAACTCGAAGTGGAACGGAGAGGAAAGGAAGGACGATTGGTATGTAAGGAGTAAACAGGATGTCGGGTGTTTAGGGAGAAAACTGTTGGGTGATGCAGGCAAGAGAAGTGCGATGGTGAGGATGAGGAAAAGGAGTGATGTGGAGGCAGACGCTGGACAACCATATTATGGTGAGATGATATCAGAAATATTGATGAACGATCGTGTCCCGCTACAAAAGATGGACAAATAATCTCGAGGGTAAATGGATGAGGAAAACCAATGTATATGAAGGGGAAACTGGTAGATATTAATCCCGAATCTCTACACTCGTAATCATTATGTAAAAGCACATGACCATGAAGGCAGACTGTGCAGAACTGAAATGCCTTCACAGTCACTGGGGAATCAAGAGTTGTCAGCCTTCTGCCAGTGGAAGTCCAGCTCTTCGAGATTCCCCGTGAAGGCTCAAGCTCCTTGGCGCTGCAACAGATCAGTCGGGCAGGCGAAAATTTCCAGACTGGGAAGGAGCAGCACTGAACAATCTACCTGACCAGGTACCAACGACAGATGCTGGACTGTGTAGGGTCGAAGCCGAATATCCTATCAAGGTATCTATAACGAAGAAGACAAACGACGCAGTATATACAACAAAGAAGACTGACTAACGTCAGATATAGTTTGACAAAGAATAGGCAAACTGACACCAAAATCAATGAATCAAAAAAGAAAATGGCAACGTATAAATAGCAAAGGAAAACAGACTAACAATAAAGTACAGATCATAAAAAAAGAAAACCTAACGACAACGCACATACAACAAAGAAGACAAACCAAAAGTGTACATCAGAGGCGACTAACAACAAAGTTCACGTAACAAACGAAGACAAAGTGACACAGTACAAGGTGAGATGGACAGCAATAATCTTAACAAAAGCTTGATCAGCCATATCCTGTGCCGTCCCAGAGCCAAGCTGGCGGAGTAGGCCGGGCCAGTGTGTCGGGTGGGAGGCCAGGAACCTGGCAAAGATGTAGCATCACACACACACACA
>JAUUDZ010001084.1:0-11949 GCA_032361705.1 Panulirus versicolor | reverse complement strand
AGAGAGAGAGAGAGAGAGAGAGAGAGAGAGAGAGAGAGAGAGAGAGAGAGAGAGAGAGAGAGAGAGAGAGAAAAAAGTCATTTCGGTCACCCAACACTGAGTAAAATAACAAGACAGGAAAGATTGGTTTAGGTTAGGTTAGGTTAGTATACGATCAACTGGAATCATCTAAAATTCAAACTTACACGAATTTAAATAACTACATGTATAAATTTCTCAATTTTGACTTCTTTTATTAGTGTAACGAATTGCCACACAGTTGAATTACTCGTTCATGACAAAATGTCGATTCTGGGACAATACCTTCGCCAGTATACAAATTTACATTACAGATCTAACTACAATCTAAATTAAACATTTGTCATACAAGCAGTGAGAGTGTAGGGTTTTTATACACATGAATTTCTACGAAAATGACGTTATTTGCTTTAGTGAGTCTGGAAGTCGGTAGGGCCAAAGAATGAACCATCCTAACCATGATCTAACATCACCCAAGGAAATTATTTTCCATCAGTTTGTTATATTCTTGTACTATTGGGGAAACTTGTCCACGGGAGGTGGAGGGAATGCCACGATACGAAAATGCCAACTCTTAACGCTGGAAAATTTTCTAGTTTGAGAAACAACTGTAAAAAGTATTGTTAATAAAGTTAGTATGTTTGATATCACTGTATACTGTAAATGACTTACATTCAGGACCACGAAATTGCAGTGCTTAGCATTAGTTCACTATCATTTTGACTGTACCGTTCATCTTGGTAGGATGGTCTTACCAAAACCCTGGAAAAAAAAAATGTGCGATAACCAGACAACAGCTTTAATCATAGACCAGCATGAATCTTGAACAAGGATATCTTTTCTTTTCATGATGTATGTTGACCGGTCAGGTGGATAAGATTAAACCATTCTGATTAAGGTGACAATAAATATTTATCAAAGAAATTTGTGCAACATTCACATCATTGTAAGAAGTTCTAGTCAATTCATTTTATTGTACCGAATTGTCACAGTACTAAAAGTAATGAATATAAAGCCTGTTAAAGATCGGAATGTTACCATTTATTTAAGAAATAGGCAATATTCAGCAGTACAATAAAGCTGTTAAAACCTATTTGATGATTCAATTTATACATGAACAACTCAATATCTTTAGTTTCTATTTACTGGTATAACACTGAGTTTATGTGTTATGTGATAATGTGTTGTACACTTCGCTAAAGTTGGAAATTCCGTAATAATCTGGAAATGTGTAGAATAAGTGGCCATTTGAAGATTTGTGACAGTATGGTGAAACACTGTAATACGTGTTCACTTATTTGTAATATTTGCAGTCATTAACATCATTTTATATTCGTGATTCTAACCCTGCAACCACGGCTGAATTAAGAATTTGCGGGTCTTCAAGACATTTGAAATTATTTTAAAAAGACCGACAGAGGTGTTGACTCGGTAGAAAAAGTAAATTTCCGCAAAGGATTATGAAATGCGGGGGCATGGGGCTCTAGCCCCTAAAGTAGACCTGCCTGTAACTGGTCTTCAGGACACCAAAATCTTATCTTGATATCATGGACCACACTTTTCTTTGGATATTCACCATCTGCTACAATTCCATGATTCCTAACGGATGTACTCAGTTAAACTCTCAAACTAGCTATAATTTCATATGGTTAAGTATCACATGGCCATTCATCTTATATAAATAGATAAGCTTCATAAGAGTGATACAATTCAGAAAAGTCTGTAAACTATGCTTTTATTTTACCAACTTACTCGTTTAGTCTCAGGTCTTCTTAACAGATGATACTAGTATTCTGTCGTGGGTAACGGTGGCTGCCTTTTACTGTATATGTGCACAAGGGACATGTTTATTCGTTTGCCTTAAAAAGGCTACGGATGATTTGTAGAACAGAATCTCTGGCATAGTTTTAGAAGAACGCTTTTATCATTCGCTAGTTTTCATGTCTTTCTCATGAAGTCCTTGTATCTGACCATCAAATGTTAAAGATTAAAGAGGCTCTTTACGAGAATAACAACTGTTTTAGCCTACGGTCATGCAATTATAGATATGTCGCCACTGCGTTCATGCAAGCTACGTTAAGATAGACCATGATCATTAGGATTTGTGTTAGGTTCCTAGCGCTATAACTGTAATACACTTCAAACGCAGTTCGATCGTCTAAGCCGTCAAGTAGCATTCATAAATGCAACCCTTCAGCATAACGCATTGATAAAATTCACTTTGGGAACATTTCTAATTTTCCTGAAGTTTACTACCGTTCGTAAGCTACAGAAATGATACAGTGCGCTACACACAGTCCGGTGGCTTGTGACTGGACACCTGTACCAAACGGACAGACAAACAATGAACCACTGTGCCTATAATTCCAAACTTCCCATAGACTCGTCCAGACATTTCATAAATTTTAAATGACAACGATCCTCTTGTACACAAACCTAGTTTCTGATGGACAATGCCTCGTATATAAATCTAAAATTCACCTCAGTGTTCATTAATTCCTCTTTATAAATTCAATCTTTCATTCAAGAGTAATATTCACCAACTCTGCATATTAATTCCTTTGAATGTTAGTAACCTGGCTCAACATATAACCACTCCATTTAATTTATCATTGAAAGATTACGAGTCTAAACTTAACACTATACCCCGGGCTATTCAGCAATCAGTATCTGCATTCCCATCCAAGAATACCAAGATGCTGGAAACGACGTGCATCATTTAGCTCTAATAAATTAAAGAAATATGGAAAAAAACACCTAAAGTTTTCGCCGTGAAACGCATTGGAAAACATATATGAAAACTGCTATTTCGACATACAGAGGTCGGAGTAACAATTCTGCAGTTTTGTTTCCACTTCCATCATTTTAACGACAAAATTAGCAGTTGCTTATTTTTTACCTAAAATTCGCAATGAAAAACTAAAAACATACATTGATAATATCTTTTGTTCATTCACGGTGTGTAAATAAGAACTAAAAACAACCAGTACACAGTTGAACGTAAACAAGGCGAAATCGCATTTAAACAAAGTGAATTTCAGTCCACTGACGGGTACGTTCGGAAATATATTTTCACTTGATACACCTAACTTATAACCACTTGTCTCCATTATGTGTTCAAAAGAACACTTTCGTCGATGTGCTCTTACCAACCTCGTTAATCCTATGCTACGTCCGGAAGATCGTGAGACAACCATTCGACTTGCAGCTGCGACAGGTTCTGCAGTACTGGCAATGTTACCAGCATGGTCTTAAATGTTATATTACAGGTTAGAATATTCTTAAAATTATACCTCTACCACCAATATTTACATATATATATATATATATTTTTTTTTTCTTGTGACAGATTTCGCGTTGCGTAATTTTACTTTAGGCTCCCATGAAAAATCTAACTACATTTTCTATCATACTGTGACTACCAAAGAAAACGGAGTTATAATAGGAGAGGTAGTACATTTCAACTATGAATATACCTCTTGAGGCAAATTTCTCCCCTGAATTACTTACCTCAGTGCTTAATCTTTGATCAGATGTTCACGACATTTGGGCAACATAACAGGAAAGTATTAAATGAAAGACAGTCCCATCACTAAAAGATGTAGCATCTTTTTATGTACCAATATACAAAAGAGTACAAACTTTTCTTATGCCAAAGAACCCAGTGCAAGATTTCATTTACCAATAATGACACAGCAACACGCTTTTCTCTGCAATATGCAAAGTCTTTTCCATAGTCCTAGATACATCTATATAACTTATCTACGTTAAATAGTCAACATGAAATTTACTAATAAATTTACATGAGAACAGAATATACACAAAATTATAGGCAGCAAAATAATCATTACACTGACTTCAAAATTACATAACATATACAGCACAATATATGAATTGCACACCTGTGTATCTGGAATGTCACACGCCCATCTGAGCAACTGTAGATAAATATTACGTAATAATACTCGAAAGGTTTTATAGCAACACATCTTTGGTATGTAAACAGACAATAATAAGGCCTGACCAAGATGATGCTGAAGGGAAGCTGGATGATCACGCCTCCTCCAACTAGAGGAGCAATCCCCCTCCAGGCAAATTGATCAGCCAAGATCACTGCCTTCCTGGGTTCTAATATTCAATATAATGAAATTGTGGTGCACAAAATAACTCTATCTATAATGTTTTCATCGTAGATAAATGTAATAATATGTTAACAAGTCTGGTTAATACTTCAGCAGCAGGGCATCTGGGTAGAAGGATGTGCGGAGAGCTCTCTATCTCGAGGGTTCTGGAATGCTTAGCAGTCGTCACTTGTCTTACCCACAACGGTATAAAGATAGTCCATTAAAGTGCCGTACAGTTACCCTACCTTCCAGACGTTCTCGTGACTTGGCATTAGGTAAATGTTCACGTCTGCACCAGGCCACAAACACTTCAACAAATAATGAGGCATTCTTTCGAAGCTTCATAAAAAGAGTACACAGATACTTTCGGCAAAAATGAGAATCGCAATTGTATCTATTCGAGCCTGACATTTGCTCTTTCTCAGCTGCCTTTATATAGAAATAAGAATCAGGTTTCCTCCATCATACTGTCTGATGTGCACTAGCTCACTTTGAGGTTCTTCATTATAAGGAAACAAATACCAGGTAAAACAAAATCTTTCTGGAAAGACAGGATTAAGAAAGGCTTGGGCCTGAGTCTGTGCTTATGGTTATCTTACACGTTTAAACATAACTTACTGGCGGTACATATGAAGCCAATTACATCTGCTTACAATGATTCTAGTCGATGAGGTAAACTTACAAAACTAGACAATCTTCTGTCAGCCGAATACTGGGACCATAGCAGCAGCTCTCTGTGGTAATGCCCATCATAAATATGCACATGACAGTTCATGCCACACTCATTCTCTGGACAGGGTTATGGCAGTGATTGGATCACGTGTTGTCAAAAGGAAATGTACTTAATTACTTCACCGTTTCCAGTTTACCAGTTAATCCATTCTATCGCTGATCCTGGGATCTGTAGTTCCTTCCATGATTAACAACTTTATCTTGTTTTGATCCGTTGGTGTGCGAGTGTCTGACCTAGTACTTGGTTCTCGTGACGGGTTTATCTAAATTCAGTCATCTTGAGACCTTGGGCGTGAAAAAGTAGATCCAAAAGGAATCGAATCACGTTCTCGAGTGAAACGTCATTCAAACTTAAGACGATTTTCTGAACTATGTATCAATAAACAAATGCTTCATAACAAGTCATCGTTGCAGCGCAGTATTCTGTATTGGGGCTTCTGTCTCCCCTCTTGATTCTAGGCGACATTTCGTTCTCCCATCTGATTTAATGAACTTTGGCTCCTACGTTCTCGAAAATGACAGGCTTAGCTACTTCTCCATTAACAGGACTTGTCAATTTGGGGTCAGTTTCACATCAGCGAATCTATAAGCCATATATGAGCAAAAGGCTTCAGATGCATCTAAATTCTAAATGACTCAATTTCTAGTTCAGTAATACCGTCACCTATGTTACTTTCGTTACAGACGTATCCTTCATCTAGATCTCTACATGAAATACAATTTTGGCTCTTTACCGTACCGACTCAAGACCCCGTTCTTGCAAGCGAATCAGCCAAAATTCCGTTCTTCAACTAAAATTTCAGACACAATCTACTTTGTAGACTTAGTCTTAAGATACTAAAACATAGCAAGCAGAAAACGTGCTCGAGTTCCTTGCTGAGCACGACGCACAGATGCATACGATGTGTCCAACTCCGGCCGACTGACCTACGTACAGTAGCTGATCAGTGGATGAGGGCAACACAGACTCAAACGTAAGGCAACTCTGTACGAGAAGGATCCGCTCTCGTCCTCAATTAACTTTCCTGGCAGATTCTGGGAACACATAAATATAGGACGTAGATTCCCGTTGAAATGACGATTATACAGTTAGTTGTAGTCAAATGTTGATTCTATACACAGTTTGTTATGAATCAAATCACGGCCCAGCAAAAAATGCGGCCGTGTTGGTGGAACTCGTTAGGAAGCTAATAAGTGCCTGTGGGAGTTCTGAAGCAGCGCAAGAAATAATGGTCTTCAGTTTATTTGGTAAGGAAGGTATCTGAGCTTCGTCTGTGGCCAAACCTCATATCATTTCTCATTAACATGAGTAAATAAATTCCTCACACTTTCACTTCATGCTCCTTTGTACATGGATCAAACCTCAAGCATTTAGTTTTCTAGGTTTACGTCCTCGATGAACCACGCCTTCCATCCATAACCTATTATTCGGTCCTATTTCCTAATGCATACATGTCACCTGTATAGCACTGTGCAGCTGCTTGGACAATGCTGTTTCATTACTGCCTTACACTAAAGCACACATCTTGCACAGATCTTGCTTCTTTGGTTCTACCTAAATCTTTGAATGACTGTGCTTTAACTGTCATAAGCACAGCTAGGCCGAATGGCTACAGGGGCTATACTGTCTGTGACATGACTGACTTCAGGAGGCTACACTGTCTGTGAAATGACGCTTCAGGAGGCTAAACACTTTCTGTTAAATGACTGGATTCAGGAGGCTACACTGTTAATGAGATTACTGGTTTCAGGAGGCTACACTGTCTGTGAAATGACTGGCTTCAGAAGGCTACATTGTCTGTGAAACAACTGGCTTCAAGAGGCTAGACTGGCTGTGAAATGACTGGTTCTGGGAGCTGCGGGGCGACACTTTCCATGGAGGCGTCGCGGCCGAGGATGACGTCCATGGTGCCCTGGTGTGGGAGGCTGGCCACGATCGGGGGGCTGCGGCACCGCTCCCTCAGAGCCACCCGCGCCCTGTACAAGGCCCACATCACGCCCTGCCGTAGGTAAGCGGGCGGGAGAGAGAGAGAGAGGGAGAGAGAGAGAGTACAGTCAGTGAGAGGCAACGAGATTGGCCCTTACATCTATGACCTGAGACAGTCGTGGATGATACTAATGGTACTCATAATGGACGGGGATCCTAGAGGGAGAAGTTCAACTCTGGGGTCACTGGGAGTAAGGGAAAAGAAAGACTGACTAAGCATCTTCGAAAATGTTCTAACTTTATATCTGTTAGGTACAGTTGTGATCCACAAGTCCATGGCTCCTTCATTACTGCCCCACTGGCCATCTCTCACCGTACGGCTTGTAATCAAAGTCGTCGTCCATCACCACAGCAGGCCTACACACATCCTCCATCACACGCACGGCACAGCTGGCACATACAAACTGATATCTTATCCCTTCAGGTTTTCCTTTATATACCACCTGCTGTACCAAGTACCTCCCTACTTTCAGCATCTCTTCTCTCACTCGATTCACCTCTGAGCCTTTACACGCTGCACAGCCTCGCTTTCCTTGAATGTCCACATTATACATCTTCCCATACTAAACAACATGACCTGACGCCTCCATCCATGCCCCAATCCGTGAACCTCATATTCTGTGAAATTAGATAAAAAAATATACATAAATCCCTTCACATTTAATTCATCCAACCCTTCCCAACACCAAGTCACATTACAGTGTCTCACTTATTCAACTAAACTGTTTCACTAATATTTGTGTAATTCGGCCCTCTTACAGGTCCATCCTCACTCATTTCACAATATTGTAACTTTGTTACCGAATTTCTCTGGTGCATTATCATAATCTATTTCTCACTGTCATCCTTCATCCCATCACTAACATCCAGTGTCTGTGTTACAAACTAGTGAGCTTTATCATTCCAATTAATGGTCCTTTGCACAACCTTATTCAACCATACTTTACCTTCCTTTCTCATTCCTCACTCGCATCTGACTGCATACATAACCTCCACCTCAACTTTTGACCTGTAAGTTACCACTTCACATTATCAAGAGGAGGTACTCTGCCCACAGACATGTCTCGATATAACGTAGTCATCATTCAGTTTTGAACATTCTTATCTTTTGATATATTCTGCTTGGAACCCCGTAATCCCGCAACGTTAAACACACATCAGTCATAAGCTGAAGTATTATGTGTATGTGTGACTACATAAGGTTAAGATAAGGAACACCTGTAAGGTTAGGAGACGGAACAAGAACAGTGTAAAACTCTCTCCCTGTAACACACAAATGGTAGCCACACACACACACACACACACATCTTTCCACTACCCTGAACACACCCTTGCCCACAGACTTCCCTCCCTGGCCACAGCACCTGCATCAGGGGACTGAGGGCGGCGCTGCAGAACACGAAGGGCAAGGTCACCGTCAGGTTGTCCCAGTCCACGATGGAGTAGATGGCCGTCTCGCCCTCTGGCGTGGTACCCCCAGCCGCCCAGTACACCAGGGTGAAGATGAGGTACACGAACAAGAAGCAGAGCGGGATGTAGAAGTGGAGGATCCTGAGCGGCGAGGCCACCACCCACAGGTCTATGATGACGTACACGGAGTTGATGATGTGCACCTCGGCATTCAGCGCCGTCACCGGGTTGGCTGCGGCCACACAGACGAAGGGAGGGAGATGTTAGGCGGTGGTGGGTGGGTGACTGTTGATGGCGGTGATGATAAGTGTTGATGATAGTGATAGCTGCAGGGGTGTGGTCGCTGAGGGGCACAGGTGGTGGTGGTGTTAGCTAGCTATAGAAACGAAGACTTTGGGGACACATCTGCTGTATACGCTACTGTAAACATTTTCCATTAAAAAAAAAAAAAGATACAGTACATTACATGTGGTGCAAGACGCACCGTCTCAGGCGAGGACAGTACAGTACTATACCTCAAGATGACGTTAGCATAGTTCTAGTGGTCGGGGAATTACTGACCATCTCATTAGGGAATGACTCACCACATCAGTACAGAACAATTTACCACCTCAGCAGGCAAGCACTACCTCAGCCTGGGAATTACTCACCATCTCAGTATGCAATGACTCACCAACTCAGTATATGATTACTCAACTCAGTGTGGAATCACTCATCTCAGTAAAGAAGTATTCATCGTCTAAAAACAGGAAATTATCTTTTATTTCTGTACTAAAACAATCCTACTTCTGATGAATAATCTTTTCATTCCAATACTTTCTTCCTCAACAAACCTCGACAATGAGAAATTATACTAAGAATAACGATCATACGAAAGAAAAAATTAGAAGGAAGAACGGGAAAATGCACAGTTAATGCTAGCATAAAATGAAAACAGTAGACAAAAAAATGATATGAAAATACTGATATAGGAAGGAAAGACATGTCAGGAAAGAAAAGAGGAGAAAAAAAGGGGAAAAAAAAACGGGATGTGTAGCGCGGAAACAGAGACACATTATGGAGAACCTGGGTCATAGATGACTGTCCAGTAAGCGGCTGTGATGAGCAGTGCAGGGAGGAACACGATGTTCTGCAGTACCCACAACACCTGCGGGGAGGAAAAAGAAAAAAACAATACTTGTAATACACAACAGAATGTACCCGTGGGTAACCAGGGGTGAGGAGAAAGACGGGAGGTTGGGGGTGTATCTCTGTGACACACAAGGAAATGCAACGCGTACTTTATGGTGCATGGAAACGCCTGGCACACATGGGGATGGAAAGGAGTATATGATCTCAGCGAAGGAGAGAGAGAGAGAGAGAGAGAGAGAGAGAGAGAGAGAGAGAGAGAGAACGAATTCCTTACATTCTACGGAAATTATTCAAAACTGGGGATGTTAGATGAGTAAGGAAAGGGGGAGGGGGGGATTTACTGGGGATAGGGGTGGGTTGTATCTGTCCCACATATAGCATTATATTCAACCTGTAGCTGTCGGCGCTTCACGCAGACACCGAGGAAAATAACTAATTATCGGACGATGCTAAGGATCCTTGGAATGTTTAATCTACCTTCAGAAATATGTCAAGACTTTATTGGGGAAAAAATAGATGGCTGAGAAGGTACAGGTGGGTCAGTCAGACGGTGCGACCCTGAAGACGAAGGGACGACCCTTGAGCACGACGGTACGACCCTTGAATACCCTATGGATCGTACCGTCGTGTTCATGGGGTTGAAGACAACATTAACGAAGGCGTGTATCTCTTTATCTTCATGGGTCATCATGCAAATGAGAATTACTTGCAGAGTAAACTACCAACCTCTCCACCATAATGGAAAATAAGTTAGTTGACTGAGTATGAACAACAAGTGTCATCAACAGCCGATGGTAGGCTAAGGGGCCTACACTTACCTTGGGGTTGGGAGGTAGGGGGGCCCCAACCTTCCCTTACCTTCATGTGGGGAGGTAGACGGCCTACCCTTCCCTTACCTTCATGTGGGGAGGTAGACGGCCTACCTTTCCCTTACCTTCATGTGGGGAGGTAGACGGCCTACCCTTCCCTTACCTTCATGTGGGGAGGTAGACGGCCTACCCTTCCCTTACCTTTAGGGAAAGTGTAGTTCTCTTGGGTAGGTTCGCCGCCCGTCGATACCGCAGCCAACTGACGCTTATTATACAGGCGTGCACCATGTTCATTATCTACGAGTGACAGATACAAGTGGAGAGGGTTAGTGGCTACAGGGTAAAAGTACAGATTGAAAGTTACAGGTACAAATACTGATTACTAGTTACAGGTACAAGTACAGTTGAGACGCAACAATCCCTCCCTTTGGGCTGACCATGGTTTAAGCACAGGCCTGTTCGGGATAGGGGTCCACAAGGGCTCAAATCCTAAGCAACGTTTTTGGACCACATCCAAACCCTACCCTTCATCCTCCCCTCAGAGCTGGTCGACAGATGGGTATTTATCTCAGGCTGTTGTGTACATAATAAAGATTAAGGAATTTGGCAACGCGTGTAGAAACTCTCTACCCATAACACAAAAATTGTAATCACACACACACACACACACACACACACACACATATACATATATACATACATACACACGCACATATACACAAGGAAACGGGCCATTTACCTTCTATATAATCCCCAGGTTTCTTAATAATACTCCCCCCCAAAATTCAAAGGGATCCAGAATTAGAATTGTCTAAGAAAGTGAAGACTAACCCAAATAATATGAGAAACATCCTTTCCCCTTCCCAAAAAAGGACAATATTGTTCAATATCTTCTCCAGGAAGGTGAGGCTGGTTTGACACTACCTGCCAGAGAGCTAGACTCACTACACCCTTCAGGAAGGTTTGGTTCGTGTCTCTGTCTACCACCTGGCGAGGAAGTGCCGTCTACAGCTTTCAACATGAGCGAAAGGGCTACTAGTGAGGGGACTCTGGTGCCGGAATCTACGCATCAATATACTATAGCCGCTTAACAACCACAGGAACATGATGAGCAACACTACTGTAAATGTCAATGGTCTAACTGCCTCACCACTCACAACTCCCTCCTGAACTACGTCATGACTGTTGACTACTCCGTCTGCAGTGGTACTAACCTCATGAAAGTGAGGAACATCTGGTATCACTAGGGGTTATGTATGGTGGTTCCAGACTCTACCGCCATCATACACTTCACCGAGTCATAGGATAAGAATTTTCTTTGCCTTTTTCCACAGCGGACACTAAAATTTGCATCATGGTGAATACCTTCATGGACAGACCAGATGGGGGTGGGGTCCCCCTACACCAACAGCACAACAGGAAAGTGAACACTGCATCATTACCGTACTTCTCACCCTCCTAACTCTTGTTTTTCTCTGTCTCTTTGTCCCTCATCTACTCCGACGTGACTGTATGTAGGATGACGGATCTCTCAGACAGCTTAATTGCACCGAGAGACCAGGTCACACAGTCAATATATAGATACATACTCACTCGTCCATAAGAATTAAAACTGGGTTGGCATGGGAAGAATGCGTTTCAGTCATCAATAAAAGGCTTCCTTTTCCATGATTTATTTTTGTTCTCTTCCCTGAGGATATGGGTTCTATAATGTAACTGAGAGATTGTACCCTATATA
>JAUUDZ010001074.1:0-11479 GCA_032361705.1 Panulirus versicolor | reverse complement strand
GAAATGTTTGAGGACAGTTTGTGTTGAGATGGTTTGATCCAGCAAATAATGAAAGGGCAAGAGAGATGTGTAGTAATAAAAATTGTGTGGTTGAGAAATCAGAAGAGGGTGTGTTGAAAGTTTTTGGACAAATGGAAAGAATGAGTGAGGAAAGGTTGACAGAATGTGTGTCAGAAGTGGAGACCAAATTGGAGATGGAAGGATAGAGTTAAAAAGATTTTCAACGATCGGGGCATGAACGTGCAGGAGGGTGAAAGGCGTGAAAGGGAGTGAGTGAATTGGAACGATGTGGTACACTGGGGTCGACGTGCTGTCAATGGATTGATCCAGGGTAGGTGAAGCGTCCGGGGTAAACCATGGAAAGGTCTGTGGGGCCTGGATGTGGATAGGGAGCTGTGGTGTCGGTACATTATTCATGGCAGTTAAAGAATGGACGTGACTGGATGTAGTCTCTCTTAGTCTGCTCCTGGCGCTACCTCGCTAACGCAGGAAACGGCGATCAAGTATAAAAGAAAATGTCTTTGGTATACAGACCATGAGGTGTACAAGTGGCTAGTGAAGACCGTGTGGCTGGGGGTAGGGTCTGTCGCGTCACGGCTCACACTCCCAGGTTCTACAACACCCTTTGTTGAGGAGCCGTAAATCATGTTAATGTATGTAAGGCGATTACCGGCGGCCGGCTCCTGGCTCCTTTTTATTGCTCGTCCCCCTACCCTGTGAGGGCGGGGCGGTGGTTGTGAGAAGGCGGGTTGACAGTTGTGAAGGTTAGGGTTGTGGTTGTAAGAGGCAGGATGATGATTGTGAGGCTAGCAACGATAATGTCGGTGAAGATGAGTGTCCAGGAAGAGTGCATCTCTGGTAAGGTTACTGGGGTGAGGACGTGGCATACCGACAGCCCTGCACTACATCTTGCTCCCCGGAGACCTGGCCGCCAACCGCAAGCTGACACCCACCTTGCCTCGGCACTGACCACACTCCTGAGTTCAGCCGTTATCATGTGACATATATCCTGGCTGGCCACCGAGCGTTGTGGTCTCCCAGGAAGCATTTATCTTGCCCAGTGAAAAAGTTATACACAATTTAAAAAAAGACTAAATTACTGAAATTTAAGGATGCCAAAGAAATCCATAAAGAAAAATGAAAATGTTTAGTCATATATGACTTTAAAAGAGGATCATCAACTGGTATTAGTCATGCACAGTGAAAGGATTGATACCATTATATCAGAAAATGAAATATAAGAATAAAGATATAAGTGACCTACTAAATAATTGAGATAAATTGATTCGGGTAAAACTGCAGTTAACAAGTTCCACTATTGTACTGTGAAGGTGACAGCACGTGGGTTCCTTAATCCAGGATGAAACAAGAATGCTGATAGTGCCACCCTCGTCCTTGGCACATGTCTGGGGTGACGCGCCTGCCTCCTGCTTCCCCAGGTGCCAGAGGCAACTACTTGGACATGAAAATAATGTTTTCCTGACGCTGATGCCTACGTAAGCATGTACACGGACGTGCCCGCCCGCCGCTGAGAGAGAGAGAGAGAGAGCGAGAGAGAGAGAGAGAGAGAGAGAGAGCGAGAGAGAGAGAGAGAGATGTTTGTAGTCACTATTTCATCATGATGCAGGTACAAACCAAAGAAAGAAGTATGAATAGCATTGAATGCATCACGAGACTCATCAGTTCTGAATATACAATCGTAATTCCTTCTCAAACCCCGAGTCGAAAAATAGGAATTAAACTTGGTACAATGCCTCATATAGAGTTACACAGATACATACATACCTAAGGTCCAAGCGATGGGGTCTGGGCTTAACACTAAAAAATGCAGTCCCGTTAAAAGTAGATGAAAAGATAGCAAAGCAAAGGCTCTCTCCCCACCCTCCTCTCCCTCTGGCAACACATCGGACGGAGAATATGTAAAAAGAAATACTTTGGAGGAGTAAAATGCCTGAAGGAAATTTTTGTAGCATTGTCAGAAGGTAGAATGTACATGAATGTGTCATGCATCCCATCACCTCATCCCTTAACTTTTTGTTATAAAGACAACAGTAAAGATAAACTTGAGCTCCAGCCTCTCGACTTACCATAACTATATTATTCCTGAAGTAGAAGATTGATTCGATAATTCTTACTTTATCACAAAGCAGATGACGTGGGTTAATCAGTGTTGGTATGTTACCGCAGCTCGGTCTGGGAGAGATCAGTGTTTGAGAAGGCAGCATGATGTACCACTACATTGTGATAACTGATTAAATGAATTATCTAATACTGGAGAATGACAAGTGATGATCAAGCCTTTTTTTGAGGATATCATGGGTGTTGCTCTGAACAACAATTTCTTGGAGCTTGTTTCACGCATCATTAATATCGTTGGTAAAGAAATATTTCGTACAGTCCAGATCAACTCTGTAACCTCTAAAGTTTTAGTCCAGTTCCCTCGTTGATAATGCTGGCGCTACTGGAAAGAAATGTTCAATATCGACGTTGTTGAATCTTGTAAGTATTTCAAAACATTGTTTATTCGTTTTTGCCCACAGTTTTGGCGTCCAGCTTCGCTTCTCTCTATGAAGATTGCCTCTTCAGATGTGCTCTGAAGTTGTTCTTTTTCATAAGGTGGAAGATGCCCGAGGACTGTCATTCCCGACGCCTTATGTCCCTCATGTGTCCAGGTCAGTTTCATTATTCTGACGTTCAGAATTAACAAAGACCTTCAGTTTTGAGTCGTAAGAGGAAAGTACATTGCGTTTTATCATAGAACTTACGTAGGTGTTGCTGTGGTACTTTCATGTTGGGTCGTGTATCGACCCCCTGCTGCTTCGTCTGTGTCGAAGCTTCGCTGCTGTTATGATGGTATTATACATGTATGTATATTGGTCTTAGTCTTCCTACTGAGAGAGTTGGGGCTCTCGCTTGGTTACATTCTTAGGTTTACTTTTGTGTTAAGCCAATTCACAAAAAAAAAAAAGAAATGAATAGACAAATTGATAAATAAATTAAGTCTTCTACCCTATAGATGAAATTACTTTGAAATGTGTTAATGGTTCATATACCTGTATGTGGTTTATGTAGCACAATACACCACGTACACTTCACCAGGGGTGTATGTTGCATGATGATAGTTGCATCATATACCGTGAATTGTGTGGGATACTGATTGGATCCCTGAGGAATGGAGAAAACTGGTTTCAAGATATGCCCGGTATATGAAATCTGAGTTTTCCTATCACTTCACATATCTTGAAATCTGAGACAATTTAGACAGTTTTGACAGTTTACCGAAAACAAAACTCTGCGAAGCGCTGCGAGCCTCATAATTATGTGATACCTTCAGAACACAGAACAATTTAAAGTTACGTGATTAAATTACAGTAAAACTTAGAAAACTGATGTCACGTTAAAGCAGAGATAGTGCAAGGGAATACACTGTCAACATCAGTATTTATCTAAAAGGTGCATGAAAGTGATCTGTAGATCCGAAGGAGAAAGTGGACATTCTGGATTATATTGTTAACGTGGCAATTGTTACAAGATCATGTGACCTACAGAATGCAGCAGACCGTTGAAAACCATTGCTTAAGACAAAAGGAATAAAGGCTACTGTGCCTAGATTAGAAGGGAAGAATGAGACAACATTACAACTGGCATCTAGCAATTAAGAATAAAGTCAGATTAGATAATCAACAGTGAATGTGAGATTTGAAGGGCAGATAAAGGATTGATTTAGCTGAAGACTATCAGTTTACTCGGAAGAACTTAGTGACGTTATGACTGACAATGAAGGATGATATGAACCAAGAAAATCAAGGTCTGAAATGTAAATTCGTCTAAAGTCAATTGCTTACATACGGATCACCATTGTGGATAGCAGTTAAAAACTTGGTTAGTATGAGACACGCGCGTCAGATGAAAGATCTTACAGGAATAAGATAGTAAAGTTGGAGGAATAAGCTCAGAAATATGGATGAATATAGAGTTATTGTTGAATCTATTAGATTTATTAAAAAAAAAGTCGAAGTTTGTAAAACTAGAAAGATTAGTCGAAACTAGATAGTGAAGATATTGCAGAAGAACTCCACGATAACTGGAACGATGCAATAAGAAACGTCGTAAAAACTGATAAGACAGAAACCTGAAGAGCCATACAGAGCTTGACGTGCATCATACAGGACGGTGGTGAGGGACAGCCACCCGAAGAACCTGCATCAGTCCGGTGTACATGTGTTGAACGATAAGATCATGAGAAGTGGCGGTGTAAAGATAAACTTAATAATATCGTCTGCATATTGTACACGTTATAATCAAACTTATGACTTAAAAATCTGAACGTCCATGAAGGATTCCCTTTGTTTACATCAGGAGTTCAGTTCCTTGGTATGCTGCAAGTAGCGAGCGTTCCTCTCCGTACCGACCTACCTACCGCCTTATTATTACTTGATGTCTTTGTAAGCTTCTGTGTGATTCCTTCAGCAGTTCTATGTCAGCCGCAATTATCTATCAGACTTAAAACTGTTTTGACCACGGCAAGTTTTCAGCGTGAATCGTGAGGTATTGAGTGTGGAGGCGGTGCAGCAAGTGTGTGGCCTCCGCCCGCCCGTCATATTAACTATGTTACTGGCGACTGCCACTCTTACCTCACACCCAACCCAGCCCAGCAGGTCCCGGCTATAATGTCCTGTTAAGAGAGACTCCATCCTTCTTCCTTCCTTCCTTCCTTCCTTCCCCCTGCCATGGTTTCTTTCATCTTTTCCTTTTTCTTAGACTCTTTACTCTTTCCGTCTCGCATATGTTCTCTACATTTCACACATGTTTTCCTTCTCCCTGTCTCCACGTTATATTATTCCTGCCCTCATTATCTGCATCTTACTACCCACCTCCTTCACTTGCTAAACCATCGTGTGCCATTGTTACACCTGCCATCTTCTCGGGAGTTGGATCAGCTCGAAAGGTTTTCCATCATTATGATGCCACATCCATCATGTGGCTCGACCTGCCCCTCTTCTGATAACCCTAAAGTTTGTGTATTTACGTCGCCTTACAACCTTGTCATTTGAAGAAAGTTTGAACTCCTGATTGTGTTTATTGTTAATCGTAATTATTATTTGATTCATGAACTGAAAGAGTTTTGATGTACGCACTAAAAAGCACGTTGTCTCCATCTCCGTTTTGGTGACCTGTCCAGCGGAATTTCACTGGCCTCATTAGTAGTGCCATCGTGCGTTCTGGTGTTGGAGCACCTTAACACTGACAACGTCGTGATCTCCCAGGCCAGCTGCAGCTGCCCGACCTCCTCAGCCAACACTGAAACGTGTTTCTCAGAGTCCTGGACACATCAAACTATAACCTGATGAACTGACACATCGCCGACATGAGTTGGCGCGCCTCTTTACTCAGTGAACTTATGTAATTGTGTTGCTGTAGAGGACAGACAACGAAGATTTTGTGCTATGTCTTGCACCGGGAAGGTGAGAATCTCCGGGCGACGTGCACCGCAAGAGCGGCGAATTTATTGTGCATACCGACTCCTCTTGTGGACGGTTGCGCTGGTGTGTATGAAAGGTCGTACGTAAATGATTCATTGACAAGATACATAAGTTGACCAAGTGGTTGAATCATGTAAGAAGGTGTGTAAAACTATTAACCATAGGCGAAGTGAGGATACTTTTCAGGTATCCGAGAATATTGTTATGGATTCAGTGTCTACGCATACAACGCTGGGTGGGAATTATCTCCGAACTCACTAATTTTACAACAGTCTAGTAGATGATGTAGGGTATGAGAGTAACTTAGTACCCAAAGCTTACCGTCTCTTCAGTATCAGCAGGAGGGTCAACCCCACCTTGAGTATCCCATTAGTTTGTATTTAACAGGAAAGTTGGTAGACTAATACAAGAATAAGGTAAGGTAAAGGAAGCATATTTGAATGGAAAAGATATAATGAAATCAACGTCTATTTCTCAGCGTTTTGATGGATAGAATCTTTTATTTTTCTTTTCCCCTCCTCTTTCCGCTTATTCCCTCTTCCTTCCCCAACCTCACATTCTTTCTTATAATCCTGTAATCCTCTCCCATCTTTCCTGCTCCCTTTCTTCAACTCCTCCATCTTACTCCTTCCGACGTCCTACTGTCTCTGTCTCCCCGTGCATGACGTCATCATCGCTGCGGCCACACACCCAGGTAATGGTGTCCAGGATCACCTCACGTCTTCTGAAATGTAGATGATTCTCCTGATTTTAGTCTCAACTTATGAATGCTAACAAAATGCTGCAGACGGACAGCCTCTGTGGAGTAGCCCAGTGACAAGTAGGGATGCTAATAACATACGAGGCTACCACAAAGTATAACATACGAGTCTACCACAAAGTATAACATACGAGGCTACCACAAAGTATAACATACGAGGCTACCACAAAGTATAACATACGAGGCTACCACAAAGTATAACAGACACGAGACAAGAGTGACGTAGTACACAGTAGAGATTCCATGGACACAGAGGAGGGGTGACGATAGCAAGTGCTGAAGCTTCTTTTCATGAATTGACATGTTATTTTAAGTGGCTTACTGGACGAGTTTTCACATCGACTTTCGTATGTTCTGGCAATGATTACACGAAGCTGTAATTCGTGTTTGCATCTGTCTTTGATATGAGGAACAGGAAAGGTACAAGAGCAGTACCCTGGGCCAACAGAGGCTTCCGTTCTGGAAGCATCAGAAATTTTCTGGATTACCAAACTGTGTTTTGTTCTTTTTGTTAGAAATCTATGGTTCTATCTTCCTACTTCAGGTCACGTAGAACAAAGCATAGATGGATCGAGTGTACAGGGAGGAAGTAAAGCTGGTGCTATGATTGGCAAAGTCTTGTCTAAGTGTATATTGGACGCGCTTACATGTTTCTCTTCAAATGAAATGTATTTATCATTTTGTAACAGGATTAGTATTACCTTACGTTTGTTTCATATAAGTCTACACGAGACAGCTATACATATTTTCTAAAGTGTAGATTTCAGAGGAAATGGTTCATACGATAGGCTTCTTAGAAATAGAAACATTTTTGTATGTTTAGTTATTGCTTGATAGGGTGGAAGAGCCGGACCCAGCAGCGGCAGCACCAATAAAGACCACAGAGTTAGTTATTGGTGGCGGGTGACAGTTGTCAATACCTGCAACTTACGAGCGGTGGTTACCTCTGGTTATTGGCCAAGTGAGCCTGGCTTGTTTGTAGCTTGGCAGGAGTATCTTGACCAACTGTTCCTGGAGATGTCTGCAGCCAAGTGTTTGCTCTGACCAACCTCGATAGTGGTGACTCTGGTGAGGGTTGGATGTGTGGGTTGGGTGTCACGGTTTGAGTGAGTATACCTCTCTGGGAGTATGTCATCCACCTACCGACTAGACCTATCATCCATTGGGATAACCTTGCATCTACCAACTTGTTTTGGTAATTTGTATTTGTAGTTGTATTCCTCCCTGTGGTAATACTTTACTAACCATCTTTACCTTATCTTTCCTCATGAAGGTTTTGGGCGTCATCTGCCCCGCAGCTCGGCCTGAGACATAGTTACTGTGTTGCTTCCCTCCTCAGTCAGGCTCTTGTTATAATCAGTCAACTGTCTAGGGTTGTCATGGATGCAGGCAGGATCGTCATTATCTCAGTTGCTCTACACCAGAATTAGAGTAAACACTTCACGAAAAGTTGCCTTTATTTTTGTTTATGTGCCCAGGGAATACATATACTTCCCAGCAGTACACCCAGTACTAGCGTATTGCTGGGACCGCATCATTGGCCACCTGTGGCTGTCATATTATCGAAACTATACATCAAATTACATCTTGTTAGGTGTATCTCCGGTGAGGGACAGTAGGTAATACCGGTGGTGTACTGACCGGTGAGGTGTAATATACCTTACTACTGGTTCCCGAGTTGTATTATCACCCACGGTAGATCGGCAGTACTGGTGCTTCACAAGCACGCCAGTATTGTCGACAGTACTGGTGTTTCTCTAGCTCTAGTCACACCAGGACTGTCAAGGCTGTTATGGTATGCATGCTATACTAAAGAGTAGTAGCATCTATTGTGGCATCGCAATGGTATACTTGCTATACATCAGAGCAGTAGGGTCTGGTGTAGTACCACTGTGGTATACTTGCTATACATTAGAGCAGTAGGTTCTGGTGTGGTTCCTCTGTAGTGGAGTCAACCCTTCTATTTAGAAATAGAGGAAATAATTATTTCACTGGAGCACAAAGATACGACTCTTAAGTACGGCGTAATAACCTTTATGGACGAGGTTATGACATAACGTTGGACATGACCATTGTGAAGGGTCTGGTCAGATGTCATGTCATCATTCCCAGGGTTCGTGCCGTCAGACACCAGGACTGTACCGTCATGCCCAGGATTATCATCACTTTCTTATTCCTATTTTTCTACTTGCAGGTTTGTGTCCGTGCGCTCTTACGTGTGTGGCCAACAGAGGGTAAGAGGAAGCAGTGCTTTTATCTTGATGTTGTCGTTACAAATGTTTTGTTATAATTAGTCTCACTGTACTTGTACATCATGGCTAGCTAGCGTATTCTGGCTGCTGTTAACTTAATTACTATGTCATGCACTCCAGCATGCTGTCATACAACTTAGCACGCAGTCATACTCCGTATTATGATGTAATACACCTTTATTAGGTTTCATACACCTTAGCATACTTAAATACACATTAGAATGCTGTTAGACGTCATAACAGGCAACCATTTTTTTTTTTGTTTTGACAGTTTGGTTGGAGGAGATAGAGATTAGGTGGGACAGGTTCAGGGATATTTGTAGAAGGAAGGAAAGACTGGAGGGTGACGGATGTTTGGGGTACATTTTTTGACTTCACCATACTGTTATATGCCTTAGCATACTGACATACATGTTAGCATACTGCCATACACGTTAGCATACTGTCATACACCACAGCGCTCAGTCACACACCTCAGTTTGCTGTTATATACCGCAGCATACAGTCATGCACCTTAGCTTGATGTGAAACACCGTAGCATGCTGTCATACACCTCAGTATGCTGTCATGCACCTCATCATGCTGTCATACACCTCAGCATGCTGTCATACACCTCAGTATGCTGTCATACACCTCGGCATGCTGTCATACACCCCAGTATACTGATAAACACTTGATTCTTTAACCCTTAAACACGACGATATGACCAGGCTTGACCTTTGCCTTGTCCCATAAAGGTAAGGTCAAAGCCACATCACATCATACCCAGTAGTCGAACTGTCGTACTGAACGGTCGTGTTGTCGTAGTTACAGATCGTATTGTCGCACTCAAAGTTGCTACAGTCGTACTCGAGGTTAGCACCGTTATACTCCAGGGTGGTACCATCGTGATCAGTGGCTGTACTCTCCTACTCAAGGATTGTACCGCCTGTAGATTTCGTTCTAATGTGACCCTGATAGAGCTTCTTTTATTCCTAAACTTTATATTAGAAAACTTTGAATAAGCAAGTTAATATTCCAGTTCATAAAAAGGTGAAAACTTCCGCGTTTCAAATATATCCATAACTTTTTGATGTTTAACTGACATAGGAGAAATTTTAATTCAGTCCGGTTCGTACCACATTCATAAATAGCATTCCAGGAGGGAAACCCTTGATGTGATTTAATATGGAGTAATATAGAGTGACAGAGAGGCGTGTTTTCTGAAGTGAAACTCGGAAATATAACCACATTTGGCATGAATACTACGGGTAAACGGGACTAAGGATGGCAGAGGGGGAAGTGCTGTACCGTCACCAAAGTCTATTAACTTCCTGTTAAACTAACGAGGTTTTGATATATTAGCAGAATCATCAGCGGCAAAAATCAATAGTGGTTTGCGCCTTACTGGGTCCGCGCGTTGGCTGCCGCCCCTCTGGTTTCGTTGTTCTTGCCACCGCCCAGAGCCTGGCAGCCAACGGTGGTCTGTGCTGAGCCCGGCCCAGAGCAGACCTCCCGCAGCTCGGTGGTCTGTGCTGAACCTGGCCCAGAGCAGACCTCCTGGTAAGCCTCACAGAAGGAACTATACCCAGGAATGCTTCTGAAAACCGTCTCAAAGAGTTTGTGTAAGTCATCAGGCGATGGCCAATAGATCCAGCCGGATGTATCCAGTAATCTCGTTTACGTTAAGACTCCAGACAGACTCTAGCGTCTTAAAGGCGTATTCTGAGGCTTTCCTTATGCTCGCTATCTCCTCTGAAAACTCGCCAGTCTTTATTCTGAAATATAGCGCGGCCGGATCTCTCCCAGGCCGTTTAGTTCCCATTATTGTAAGGGAAGAGGACTGGAGGCTGAGTTTAGGAAGTTTAAGCAGCGTTTGTCATCTGTCTTAAATGGCCATTATAATGCATTAGCCCCGGGAGACCGCGCCACTCACACTTAGTTAAGTGCGCCTCACGGGGCGTCTTGAGAAGCCCCAACTTTGTCTTGTCCTGGAACTCATCTGACGACGCTGATGCCATCTTGTTATATCATGTGAATTATAATGGACGTTTTGAAATTATAGTAACAGGAATCTGGTGCACCATTGTAGGTAGAATGAAAAGGAATTTTTCTCAAGGGGATTATAAGATGGTGTGTGTGTGTGTGTGTGTGTGTGTGTGTGTGTTCCCGATAAATATCGTATTGCTCTCAACTGGGGCTGGAGGCTTGCGGTGCTGGTAATGGAGGGAAACCGGAGAGCAATCGGCGATGTGGCCCACTTTTCTGGCCCGGGATTAGATTAGCGAGCTACGGGTGGGCTGAGGAGGGGTTAGCCCCCACCCTAGCCACGCCACCAGTGCCCTGTATTTAAGTATCTGGCAACTTGTACGGACTACCTTAGCTTTTCCTCGCGTTAACGACCCTATGGGGAAGTAGTCGTACATACGGTGGCTCCCCAGGTGCGGATACCCCCGCCCCTGGAATGTGGGGAAGGTGTGCGGAGGACCGCACTTACCCCATCACCCGCACGAGGTTAATTGAATCAGGTGCTAAGAGGGAAGGTCGGACGCTATGGCCAGGCGGGGAGTTAGAAGAGGGAGCGAAGAGGCCAAGGTAGGAGAGGCAGTACAGGGATGACAGGAGTGGGGCAGAGAACGTGGCAGCATCTGTTTGTGATAAGGAGGGGAAGGTTGTACGTGGAAAAGGCGATATGAAAGGATGTATGCGAAGGACAGAACATGGGTGTGTATGGGAGGGGCAGAACGTGGGCGTGTGTGGAAGAGATAGAACGTGGGCGTATTTGAATGGTGGGGAGGGGGAACAGAACGAGGGCAGATGCAGGAGGGAGAGCTGGGAGGCCTACAACCAACGATGTAACAAAGAAAAGATGGACCGAGAGAGAGAGAGAGAGAGAGAGAGAGAGAGAGAGAGAGAGAGAGAGAGAGAGAGAGATTTGGAATTCAATTTTACAGCGACCTCGTGAGCGGTCGAGTGTCTGAATGAGCGACCAAGCATGAGAGCGA
>JAUUDZ010001063.1:1796-11949 GCA_032361705.1 Panulirus versicolor | reverse complement strand
CATAAAAATATTATCTACATAACTAAAATCTAGAAAATCTAAAGTGTTTCAACATGAAAATCATACACATGTACATCTAGAGAAACTCACTTTCATGGCACTTATGACTTCTATACGAGTCTTGATGTTTGTGGAGACACCATTTCTTGTCATGGTGTCACTGCCAATAATAGGTTCATACTTGACAGTTGTGCCTACTGGAGCAGCTCCTGTTGCACCAAATCCTTGATGAACTGTAAAAGTATCCTCTTTCAAAATAATGAAGGCATGTTTTTTAAGTAAATATATTTACAGCACCTGTCTATCTATCCACCTATATCTTGTATGGCCATTCATCCATTCACAAAAAAGATGGCTACAAAAATTTTTTCTTCTAGACTTCAGAACTATTGTTCATCTTCTGTACATTTGAATGTGCATTAATTCCAAGTATCTTTCCTCTCTGTCATTTTACCTGATCTCTGTTTCCTCTTATTCTCCATTTCTACTCAAGCTATAAAAATACAGTATGCCATCCTTCCTATATACACACTTTCCACACATTCATACCAGTCAAGCAGTTATACATCAGTTTAGTCACAACACCACACTTCCCTTGACTACATCATTCTGAACTATCATCTCTTATCTATTATGAATCTTTATGTTCATCTACAGTCAGTGAACCTTTTACATCACATCAACAGGTCACCAAAAATTGTAAAGTTTTTCTCAACAACTTTTTCCAAGAATGTTAACTCTGGTTCAATAACGTACGTTCTCGCATACATAATGCATCATAGTTACCATACTATTAAATATATTTATAGTACATACTGACAAAACATGTTACTCCTAAATAGATCATAAAACTTCAAGAAGAAAAAGGAAATGTTTTGGAAAGAGGTGAATGATAAGTAGAAAACAAAAGAGCAGATGCGGAGAGATCGATGGGAGAAAGGAACAAGCAAAACAGTGATGAGAAGACGGAATGAGCATGCTGAAGAAATGTTGAATATATCTTATAATAGGTGCATTTGGATGTGGAAGTGTGCAAAGCAAGAGAGTTATGGTATGTGGTTAGAGGGAGGAGAAGTGGATGTCGTGCATAAGATGAAGTGTGGATAAGCAACTGGAGTGGATGGGGCTGCAGATGAATTTTTCAGGTGACAGTACTGTTGTTTGGCTACCTTAGATTTTCAACAAAAGTATAACTCAACCTGTGGTGCCTAAGGACTGGTGAAATACCTCCATAGTGCCACAGTACAAAGGAAAGGGGGTCAAAAGTGAGTGTTCATATCATACAGAAAAAAGTCTGTTGAGTGTACCTGGTACATCATGTGAAAGAGGGGTGGTGGCATGCACACAGCATCAGACTGGGAAGGAACAATGTAGCATCAGGAGTTTCATGCACTAGTAAGTTAGCACCAGGAACATATGAAAATGTAGCCTTATTCTCTCACATCCCATCTCTAACTGTCATGTATAATGCACCAAAGCAACAGTTCCCCCTTCCATGGCCTTATATACCTTCCCTTAAATGTTTCTAATGCCCTGGTTCAACTCACTGAGCACACATTGCCCCGTGTACCACATCACTTCAACTTGCTCTTTCCCTTGCATGCCTCACAACATCCTGCATGTTCAAACCTTAATCTAAGTATCTTTCACTCCATCCCTCTATGTTCTTCTTGGTTCCCCCTTCTTTTTACCTTCACTTCCAACATGTATAGTCTCTTGTTATCCTCTCATCACTCATCCCTTTCATATGCCCAAACTATTTCATAACTTCTTTTTCAGTTCTCTGTTACCCTATTATCAATCATCTAGTCAACCCTCCTCTTAACACATTTTGTCCTTAAACATTTAATTTTCAACACACTCATCCTCTTTTGTGCTTATTAGCTTATTATCTCAAGCCAATACCTCACATCCATAAAACAGTGATAGGACAACTATAAAATCGAAACATACACATCTTTACCCTTACAGAAAGAAACCTCTCTTTTCACACATTCTTCGAAGCACCCTCATCCACATTATGGCTAATTTCAACTCCCATGGTTCCATTAGTTGCCATGTCTACTCCCAGACATCTAAACACTCCAATCTCCTTTAAGTTCTCTCCATTAAAACTCACACTCCAAATATGCTGTCCCCTTCCACTGCAAAACCTAATAAAGTATAAGTCTACCCAACAGGGAATCACTGACTTTTAGCCAGTCTGTAAGACAGGGCTGTAGAATTAAAACCCATGAAAATTACTGAAGTACATCTGTATAATGCATAACCATATACATGGGAGCAAGGCTAAAGATAATGAAGAGCAGTACCCTAAGAAAATAGAAATCTTAAAAGAGTATACACCACTTGGAAAGTGGTACACAGAATATACAGCCATCTTTACCATTGGAAAATCAAGCTAAAAGGGATATACAACAGCTTGGGAACATAAGTAAAATTGAGATAATGATGGAAACTTCATTTGAACCTCAATTTTCAAATTAAAGAATTATACCTGGAGTGCTGAAGAGTCCACCAGATGGGGGCTGCGTGGAACCAAACAATCCACCAGCAGTGCTAGTACTACTAGTTGTAGTCTGGCCAAAGCCAAAAGGTCGACTCTGTGTTGACTGCTGTCCCCCAAAGCTTGTGGTGCCACTACCAAAGAGACCTGTGCGGTAAAGGGAAAGAGATGTGAAAAACAAAACAGTTAACATGAACCAATTTATAAATAGTGAAATAACATGTATGCTCTGAAGTTTGAAAACCTTTTCTCCTCAGGGTGGAATCCTAAAAGCAGATACCTCTTTAATACTTATTGAGTTAGAAACTTCTAACACTCCATCTAACTAGTGATGTACCTCTGGCCTTATCCATCCATTGCTAACCACCACAGCAATGATGTTAATGAGCCAGCAAACTCCTTACTGGACCGATCAATCCAGTGATGCAGAGTTCACAGATTACATTCAATATCCCTGAAGCAATAATGAACAGTAAAGAGAAGAAATTTTAAAAAAAGATGGGACAGCAAGGAGGAAAAAAACTGCAAAACACCACCCAATAATCAACATGATACGGTGTCACATGATTACTATGAAGCTGTTGGCAGCTCAAGGGTAAACACTTTTGATAAATGTTTCTTTCCCTGTACCCCAAAGCTTTGGAACTCTACCCTCATGTGTTTCCCAAAAACTATGGCGAGGCACTTTTTAAAAGACAGATATTTCATTCTCCAAAATTTGTAAATACTTTTCCTTGTCTCTTCTTTTTCCCTTTCATTTAACTCTTTATATTTCACTTCAGAAATTTCACTTCAGGAATGGCCTTGATGTGGACTTCTTTCTGTGACTGGAATAAAAGTTCCAACAATATCATAATACTGTTGGGAGGCACGGGATATAAATAAGGATGTGCGGAGGAGGGTGCATGTGATGAGTAAGACTTGAAAGGGTGGGAGAGATGTGTGGAAATAAAAAGTGTGTGGCTGAGAGAGCAGAAGAGGGTGTTGAAATGGTTTGGACATATGAAGAGAATGAGTGTGGAAAGGATGACAAACAGAATATATGTGTCAGAAGTGGAGAGAACAAAGAGAACCAGGAGACGTGCTGTCAATGGACTGAACCATGGCATGTGAAAAGCCTGGGGTAAACCATGGAAAGGTCTGGGGGCTTGGATGTGGATAGGAAGCTGTGGTTTTAGTGCATTACACATGACAGCTAGAGATGGTGTGGGGTTGGATGAAGGCAAGCAGGTGTGAATGTGTACATGTGTTTATATGTATATGTCTGTGTATGTCCATGTATATGTATGTATGTGTATGTATATGTGTACATGTTGATATGTACATATGCATCATATGTATATGTATGTATATGTACATGTATGGGCATTTATGTATATATATGTGATTATGAGTGGATGGACCATTTTTTATCTGTTTTCTGGCACTTTCTCACTGATGAGGGAAACAGCAATCAAGCATAACAAAAAATATATAAGAAATATATGTGTATATTTTTTCATACATATTCGCCATTTCCCGCATTACTGAGGCAGCTTTAAGAACAGAGGACTAAGCCTAAGAGGGGAAATCTTCACTTGGCCCACTTCTCTATCCCTTCTTTTGGAAAAGTAAAAACTGGAGGGGAGGATTTCCAGACCCCACTCCCTCCCCTTTTAGTTGCCTTCTACAACTAAAACAAAATATAAACTGAGCAACTTTTAACAGGACAATGAAGAACAGGTTGAAGATGCTCTTGAACTACTTGTGTATCAGCAGCAAAGGTTCCTACATGGACAAAAGGAAACTAAAGAAAGGTAAAACGACAAATGGATGGAAAAACAAGGATAGAATGATAAAGGAGATGGATAAAACAAAACATAGTGACACTGTATAAACTATAAATTCATCAGCCTTTGCTAAGAGCATAACAAAACAATCTATATACAGTACCTGAGCCACTAGACTGCTGGGTCTGACCAAAGAGCCCACCACCAGATGTACCAAATCCAGTACTTGGTTGGCTGAAGCTTGTTGAAGTTTGCTGCTGTTGCTGTCCAAACAATCCTCCACTGCTCTGTTGTGGTTGTGTACCAAACAGAGATGCGCCTGATGATGTTGCAGAGCCAAAAGGAGTATTTGCAGAACCAAAGGTTGATGTTTGCTGTGTGTGGAACAATAATGTCATTAACACTTTTGTTGCAACAAAAGATGTATCTACTTACACATTATTACCATTAATCTGATAAGCAGACTTACCCTATGGCTTCAGAAAACGTTTCCTTTGACTACAATATGCAGACAAAACCCATACATCCTTGAAATGCCCACCACACTTCCCTAAATGCTGACTTCTGTGAGTAACACTCCACACAAAGTTTGTATACACATGCCAACAAACAAACCATACAGTAAATAAGTGAATTTCACATTTAGCATTCCTGAGAGTGAAAGTTTTTACCAAAGATGTAAGGCATGTGATTTCCCGATGGTTGTTTAATTTGATTATGGATGGAGTGGTTAGGGAGGTAAATGCAAGAGTTTTGAAGAGAGGGGCAAGTATGCAGTCTGTTGAGAATGAGAGGGCCTGGGAAGTGAGTCAGTTGTTGTTCGCCAATGACAGAGCTCTGGTAGCTGATTCAAGGAAGAAGCTGCAGAAGTTGGTGACTGAGTTTGAAAAAAAAAGTATGTGAAAGGAGAAAGTTGAGAGTAAATGTAAATACGAGGAAGGTTATCAGGTTCAGCAGGGTTGAGGGACAAGTTAATCTGGATGTAAGTTTAAATGGAGAAAAACTGGAGGAAGCATTTTAGGTATATGGGAGTGGGCTTAGCAGTGAATGGAACCATGGAAGCAGAAGTGAGTCACAGAGTGGGAGAATGCATGGGGTATAGATAAGGTTGTATGGAGGAGGGTGGATGTGATGGAAATGAAATATTTGAGGACAATATGCGGTGTGATGTGGTTTGATCGAGCAAGTAATGAAAGGAAGAGAAAAGTTCGGAAATAAAAAGTGTGTGGTTGAGAGAGCAGAAGATGTGTTGAAGTGGTCTGGACACAAGGAGAGGATGAGTGAAGAAAGACTGACAGAGAGGATATATATGACAGTGGTGGAGGGAACAAGAAGAAGCAGACCAATTTGGAGGTGGAAGGATGGAGTGAAAAAGATTTTGAGCAACTGGGCCCTGAACATACAGGAGGGTGAGGCATGCAAGGAATAGAGTGAATTGGAACGATGTAGTATGCTGGGGTTGACATGCTGTCAATGGACTGAACCAGGACATGTGAAATGTCTGGAGTAAACCAAAGAAAGGTCTGTGGGGCCTGGAAGTGGACAGGGAGCTATAGTTTCGGTACATTACACATGACAGCTAGAGCCTGAGTGTGAAAGAATGTGGCCTTTTTTTTTGTCCGTTTTCCTGTGCTACCTTGCTGAAGCAGGGGGTAGTGATGCTGTTTCCTGTGGGGCAGGGTAGCAATGGATGAAGGCAAGCAAGCATGAATATGTACATTTGTTCTCTTGTTTTACAAACATTATTTACCTCCTTCCAAAACACCTGTATAAATATACCATTTAGGGAAGTACAAGATCCACATATTTTGTGCAATTTTTTGAAATAACTCTTCATTTTTTCTCCAGCACAGATTTCAAGGAATTTTAGCATCAAATTTAAAAACATCTTTTTACAATAAAAAGAAAAAGTAATAGAAAAGATCAAATCAATGTTTTTATTTTTTGGAGGATTTTTGACACATTGGGAACCAGCCTGAAATCAAACTACACTGCATAAAGGTTAATCTGTCAAACCAATTATCAGTGAAGATTTATATGTACACTGACATTCTTTGATAAAAATCTAAATACAATGTACAATTTAACTAAATGGAGGAGAAATAAAGAGGAAGAGAATAAGAAGAAGGAATAGGATTAAAACAGCAGCATTCATAGGAACAGTAATATTCCTAGCTGGAACAGCAGTGAGTCATAGCAGAGTTGATAGAAGCAGAAATAACAGTGGTCATTGTGGTAGAAAATTATAAACAAGTTTTACCAGAACAACATTAATAAAAAGGCATAAAAAATAATCATGACTGAATTCAAAATTATAAGTCTGAATTAGAATAAAAGTGCTTGTGCCAAAAGGCACACCAACGTCTTAAAGAAGTGTGCAACCAATCAGACCAAAGGTGGGAGCTATGTGGCAGCTGTCTCAATTAATGATAGCAATGTGTAATTTCAAGCTAGTTTAAGACCAGGTATGTGATTAAGATTACATTATTGACAAGAGATGAAATCTTGAACAAATTTCAAGCGAAAACCAAGCCAGTCCAAAGAAAGGAGCTGAGATGTAGTTATCTAACATAATGACAGTAAATTGTAAATTTGTGCTAGATTAAGATCAAGCTTGTAAATCTAAAAACATTAGACAAATAATGAAAGCCAAAATAATCCAAGTAAAAGACTTTGTGGCTTTGTGGCAACTGTCAAATTAACTAAATGGCTTAGTGGATATTGCCTAATTAAATGACATTAACATGTAAGCTTATTAAATTGTGTGCTGAAATAGGACTCATGTCAGATTAACTAGTTTAAAAAAAAGAGCTTATACAAGTGTACTTAGGGGACTAGGTCTACGGAGTGAATAGGCATTAGTGTCAGATTATGTACTGATAACAGAGGCAGATGGTGGGATGTATGATCACCTCTTTGTGGATGCAAGTGTGAAACTTTGCAGTTGCTTTTGAAGAAGAGTAAATAACAAAAGGTGAGAAAAGGAAGGCAAAAGTGATCTCAGCACAAGGTGAGGGTAAACTAAGAAAGTGGGCATGGAACATAAGGTATTTTCAGAAACACTGCTTAGATGTGCATGTGAAGTGTATGGCATGTGGAAGGCAAGAAGTGGGTTTTTGAGAAGGGAGTATGTCAGTAAATGAGAAAATTAAGATATGTAAAATTTCAACTTACTATAAGTCCATTTCAACTGTTTATGGTTTTTGTGCAGCTTACCATAGTGGTAACTTAATTCTAAGTGAATGATTGGTCAAAATGCAATAATTCATACAAGCATTTTAACTGAAAGTACTAAACAATAATGAAAATCACATAAAATATGCAACACCCAAAATACTATGCCATATCTGTTTGAGAGAAAGCACTTAAAAGAGATACCATTAAGGATGCTAACAAAACACAATATAAATTTGAATTACTCTGGAAATGCACATAAAACTTCATACTTCATGTAGAAATTTTAACTACTGCAACACAAAACATATAGTATACAATCATTATATTAAGAGCCTTACCGGACTTCCAAAGGCAGGACGTCCAAATCCAAATCCTGTACTACCAGCAGTGGTGTTTGGCGTCCCAAAGCCTGTGCCAAAGGTGGACGTGGTACTACCAAATGGGGCACGTTGTTGCCCAAACATTGTTCCTTAGGTTGATGTCCTCTGTAAATATATGTAAACTAGCTAGATACACTTACTCTCACTACATATGTTTCTGCAAAGACAATGCTTAAAAAATATAATAAAGAATGAAAAGCTATTTCTCTACTACACGCACAGCTCTTAGAACATCTGAATGAGCACTTGCTCTGTGGAGACACTTATTTCACCAACAAAACATGGGACAAGTCTACAAAAGTACATCCGGGCCTATGATGCCGAGAGGTGGAGGCGAGAGAAAGTCTGAAGCAACTGGGCGATACTATCATTAACTAACTGCAGGAGTTTGTTACTATCTGGAGCTAAGAGTTTCTTAACATGGAATAAGGGTAAGGGGACAAAAAAGTTTATGAATTCTCAAAACATTCTTCTATAGCAGAAACAATGCTTTTCATCATTTGAAACCTACATTTCCCACTTATGGACAAGCCCTAAAAGCAATCTTAATTAAGCATGCAGAGGAAAATTCAAGATAAAGAAACAAATCCCTAGGTTCCTTCCCACACCTGCTAACCAAACTCCTTCACGCTGACTTTTTTGAGAACAGTGTAATATTTCTAGATATATTCATGTTTTTACAAGCAATGCTGCATCTGAGTATGAAACTGAAGCACAATGAAAAAATAAGTTTAACAGAGAGAAACATAATCACATCCTCTACTATAATTGGGATCTGTTAAACCTATTATCTAGATAACATCCTCCTGCAACCCCCACTCAGCAGAGCATCAGGTAACAAAGGTAATAATATAATTTTCCATGTATTTCCAGTTACTTCTGAATGTTAAACTATATCATGAAGAATAATTCTTTTTGATTTTCTGAGCACTCCAGGATGGAACCTCTAGACCATCTATGATGTCTAGGGGTCAAAAGGTTGTTGACCTTGTATTAGCATTTCACCCATAATTACATGAAAATCAATAAACCTCACATTTATTCCTCATTCACAAAACTTGAAAGTATTGCCTTATCTAGTATATCTGAATAAAATATAGTTAGCCAATCCTCCACAAAGGTTAACTCAACTTTGCAATGCTTTTAGCATTTAATGAAGGGTGATTAAGTTTTGCACATGCAATTCAGTCTATACAGAATAGCATGAGTCAAAACATTGTGTTTGGTCCACATTACTAAATGATGTAAGTGGTAAGGGTTGTGAGGATCATACAAAATTTGGTTACTTGAAGCCAAAGCTGGTGAATCACATGTCAAAATTCAATGAAACCAATGAAAACCTTATATAACCTCCCCTTGCAGCCAAGCTTAATCTGCATTTCAATGTATTAGCTATTGGTGGGGTGGGGGCACACAGGCAGCCAGCTCTCAGGAGCAAAAACCAAAGAAATACCTACAGAAGAGGGAAAATGAACCAAAATTGTGAAGTAAGGCACGAGGGTCAAGTTTAGAATTTAGCCTAGGAAAGTTTGTTAGACCACTTTTGACTCAACTCTGTCAAGTAAGGATGCAGAGCTGGAACCACCCCAGATGTGATACTCAACATAAGGATGAATCAATCCTTTGTATAAATGGAACAACTGTTCAGAAGAGAGGAAGTTTCGACATCTAAACAAGGCACCCAGTTTCTTAGAGGCAGACTTAAGCTATTCCTGTAACATTGGGTTTCCAAGAAGGGGTGGATGTTACAGTAATACCAAGTATAAATTCCTTGAGTCAAGAGATGGAATTACAGAACCATAAAGAAGGCATGAGAATTGTGAGGAGTTTTCAATACACTGATGGGTAGAAAATGGGTCTTGAGGCATCATACTTATGGGAAGAAAATGGGTCTTGAGGCATCATACTTATGGGTAGAAAATGGGTCTTGGAGGCATCATACTTTAGATATTGTCTACCCCACTATGATACCATGTCCAAGTCTGAAATCACTGAGGAAGCTGCAGAAGAAAGAGCAGAATTGAAGGGTGTGGATGAATGCAGTAAGGAGTCATCAGCATATGAGTGCATCTGATTATTTCTTAAAGAGAGGAAATCGTGGAAATTTCTCTACTAACTGAAAATCAATCAACTATATCCAAAATAAAGATCTACCAAAACTTGTTACAATGAACGTTCGATGTCAAAATTAGTCATTCCCAAGCTTCTAAAATAGCTTCATGCACAAATAGCTATCATCCATCAGTATATAATTCACTATCATCCATCAGTATATAATTCAGTCTTTACAGTTTCTCAATAAACTCTGCTCACAAAGGTAA
>JAUUDZ010001052.1:0-11949 GCA_032361705.1 Panulirus versicolor | reverse complement strand
GTTGTCACATTTAGAGGCTAGCATTTTTTCTACGTCCCCTGAAGTAACATATCGCACTCTCCGCACTGCGAACGATACCAACAGAAATATTTGAACGCTGTACACCAGGATTTCCTCATACAGGACACTGGAAACTATAGAGATATCAACCACGTTGGAATTACACTGTATCGTAGAGATCCATTAAAAGTGTTCATCTTCGTAATGTAAAGCAAGCATAGTGACGAGGTCTCATCAATGAGCCAAGGTGGCGTCGTCTTCCTCTGTCTCCTCATCAACCTCTCGGAGCCACCGCAGGAATGGTTTCGCTTGCTTGCGAATTCTTACAGCCATATCTTTGCTGACAAATTCATCACTCTCTTTGTCGGCCCACTCCAAGAACACCTCCTCGTCCACCAAATCGATGCCATACATTTTCATCAGGATATTGGGAACCTTTGTCAGCAGGTGTTTGGTATACTTTTGAATTAGTATTTCCAGAGCACCTAGGAAATACCGCTGACAAGGAGTGTCGTGGGTGAAGACGAGGAAGCGAACGCGGTATTCTGTTAAATCTTTCAAAGCCATTCTTCCCAACAGCAACTTCGCCAGGATCAAGACAGCTTCATTCTTAATACACAGCCTATCTGCCTCCCTGTAGAGCCTCCAAGATATAGAGAGCCTCACCGGGCGCAGCAGCTCGTTATGCTGAAGATATAAACAGTAGTTACAGAATGCCCCGAGGCGAACTTCCTTATCGTCTGTGGGTCCAGTGGAGGTTACTGAAGGACCCACGGTGAGATCTATCATACGAGGTGATGCTATAAGGGAAACTCTATCGACCTCGAGGTCGTCGTCAAACTGGTCGTCGGGTTCGAAATCTGCCTGAGGGTCGACTACCTCGACCTCGTGGTCGTCGTCAGAATGGTCCTCGGGATCGTCAGTGTCAACATGAGGGTCGACTACCTCGACCTCAGGGTCGTCGTCAGACTCGGTGTTCGACACTGTCTGCCCGAGGGTCGACTACCTCGACCTCATGGCCGCCTGGATAAGTACGCCTGGCCCTGCGCCTCCATAACCACGTCACCAATGATCCAACAGAATCACCCAGATCACGTGTTTGAGCATGTTACACAAACACTGGTAGCCCTGTTGGATTTATCGTTGATCTGGAGGGGGGATGGTCGTGTATATTGCAAGCGCTGTTGGCTGTGGTACATACAGCACCGAACTGGGGAAAGAACGGTTTTGCATATTGCAAACACTGTTAACTGTGGTACATAAAGCGTCGCTAGGGAGGGAGGCTGGTCTTGTATATTGCAAGCACTGTTAGCTGTGGTAGAAATGGCGCTGATTTGAAGGCTGTGGGTTCTTACATACCACTGTTGTGATTGGTGGCACATGGGTTCTCCTTATATATATATAAAAGTCTATTTCTCTGGAGGCTGAAGAGACAGGATACTGGCTCTACCGTGTTAGAGCAATAAAATCATTGAGGAACTGACAGTGATGATCAGCTGTTCTTCTGACTGGATCAGCATGAGATGGAAACAAAGATGCTGTAAGGTTCAAGCTCCTTGACATTTCGATGGAAGTAGACGGCAGATAGAAACAGTTGGTTGACCTCGTGAAGACGACGGTACTATTTCACACTCTTGGGCACGATGGTCGAAACCTTGAGCAAGGCTTCGAGACTCTCGGTTATAATGGCCTGGAGTAGTACGGTCTTGCTCAGGGCTTCTACCATTCGTGCTCAGGAGTGTGAAACATCAAGGTAAAATATGACTCAGTTGTTGGTCACATACAGTTCTTAAGACACGAACACTAACACAGATGTTCTTCCTTTCAGGATGGTGTTCTTGGCGGCTTGCTGGTCCTGCCTTCGTAGACTCGCCCGCCAACGTGACGGTCAGCGAAGGTTCCCATGCCTTCCTTCCCTGCAGAGTAGCCAACCTGGGCGACAGATCAGTAAGTAACACCAGACTCGACTCGTTCTAGCACAGACACAGACAGACAGACTCCGTCGTGCAGTCGTTGGCAGTGCAACCCACCACCCTTGTGGGCCCGGGGTCGAGTCCAGGACGAGGTAGCCAGTACTCAGCCAACCCAAGTATTTATCCCTCCCTCTGGGGATGGTGAATGAATGAGTTACTAGCACATGCTGGGGTGTGCATACTGTACATATGGTTAAATCATGGAATGTATACAAGGTTAAGAGACGGGGCAACACAAACCAAAAACTCCCTCCCCATAGTACACACACACACACACACACACACACACACACACAGAGTTACACTCTGTTATCACAGTGTCTAGGTTTTGAAGGAGAGCTGCCTGTAAAGTACAATTCTATTGATTTTACTTCGATGCAGACTACATACTGCTACTACTACCACCACCATTACTACTATTACTACTACTACTACTACTAATACTACTACTATTACTACTACTACTAAGAGTACTACTATTACTACTAATACTAATACTACTACTATTACTACTACAGCTTCATTAACCTTTCTCTGAGGATGGAAAGAACACTTTTGCCTCATCGGGTACACAACAGCCAGCCCCACTGTGTTAGTGGGACAATCTTTCTGTATCTAACGTACAGATGTTATACAAAAGGGTTCACGGCTGTAGCCTTAAAGACTGACCATTACAGTGCAACAGATCCACGACATCTCTACTGACCAGAATTTTTTTTTCTAATCCGAATGTCTCAAAATTGTTTATATGCTTCATTTATTTTCCCAAAGAGGCGCCACCTGGAGAGTCTGCTTCTTGGAAGAGAGTATTTCAGACAAACCTGCTTTACACATTCATGAAAGTGGAGTGTGTGCAGCTGTGATTGTCTCTTAACTGTGAGAAGTCCAGGTTCAGGGAAGGTAAGGAGGAAGAGGCGTATATATAGTTTGCATATGATTCAACTGTGTCACGTGTGTGTTTTGGGGAAACGTTAGTAATAAAGCCGATGTGGGTGAAAGGCATCATTGCCAGCAGATGGCACGAAGGCACGCAGTATCTTAGCAATGTGATATCATAATCCGGCCCAGTGCGTCGAGGTCTGTATTAATAACACTGTGGGAAACGACAGAGGAATAATGTTTTCCTTGCATAGCTGGCGAGGTGTGTGGCAGAGCTGTGACTGATCGTATTAAAAGGCTTAGTGGATCCCTTGTTGGCCAGGAACAAGGAGGGTTTAGGAAGGTAAGAGGGTGTGTTGACGAGATCATAACTGAATTTTGACAAGTGGTGAGGGAATTTCTAGAGAAACAGACAAAAATTGCATACAGCCTTTATGTATTTAGAAAAGTCACAGGATAAGGTGAATAAGACAGATCTCTAAGGAGTCTTGGCCCCATGGTGCACCTGGAAGGCTGCTGAATGCGATGAATAGTTTATAACGAGGAAGACAGCGCTGGTGTGAGAGAAGATTGTGCTACGTGTGAGTGATGTGAAGGGAATACGTCTGTAGGTCTGGGCTATTTTGTTACCATGGATGTCGCATATTTCGTTACTGGTGAGGCAGGACATGACATGACATGACATGGAGCTGCAACATGCTGGAGCCGAACGGATCTTATATTTACTATGCGTAGATGATGCATGAGAAGAGAAGTAGATAGGTAAGTCACCCTTGATTCTGTATGTAGAGGAGGATTGCTCTTTGTCATCAATCACAATATACGTTTGGAATTGTAAGGAACTGAACAGCTGATTCTCATGACTACCTGGCAAACTGCAAAGAGTATCAAACATCAAGACGCTTCCTTCGACATGACGGAGCATTTCTCACATACGCTTAGAGATACAGGGAGGGATGATCTGAGTATCATACTTTTACTCATGTGGTTGTGAGTATGTGATCTTCCTCCACTGCACAGCTGTGGGTATGTGATCTCCACTGCACAGCTGTGAGTACGTGATCTCCTAGCGGTATACTGCTTTGGGTATATGATCTTCCCAGCACTATACTGCTTTGGGTATGTGGTCTTCCTTTATTGCACAGCTGTGGTTATGTGATCTCCCTTCACTACACAACTGTGGGCATGTGAATTCCCTTCGCTACATAGCTGTGGGTATATGATCTGCCTTCGCTATACAGCTGTGGGCATGTGATCTCCCTTCCCTACCCTGGTAGACGACAGTGGAATAAGACTTCTTCATTTTTCAAAGGAAGTTTATGTGAAGAAGGAACCAAAGCACAGCCTTGCAGCACGACTCAAGTCTTGATTATCACCTGTTTTTTTTTTCCTTCTTCTCCCACAGGTGACGTGGATGAGACGTCGGAATCTACACATCATCACAGCTGGACTCCTGACCTACTCCCCTGACGATCGTTACCGAGTAAGTCAAACTAGTGCTTCAAGGAGTGTGTCAAACTGATGCCTGAGAGAGCGTGTCAAACTGATGCTTGAAGATGTCAAACTGATACTTGAGGGAGTGTGTCAGACTGATGCTTGAGGGAGTGTGTCAGACTGATGCTTGAGGGAGTGTGTCAGACTGATGCTTGAGGGAGTGTGTCAAACTGATGCTTGAGGGAGCGTGTCAAACTGATGCTTGAGGGAGTTTGTGAAGCTGATGCTTGAGGGAGTGTGTCAGACTGATGCTTGAGGGAGTGTGTCAGACTGATGCTTGAGGGAAAGCATCAAACTAGTGCTTGCATCGTACTTAACAAACTCCTCCACCCATAGCCCCTCCTTTACCGTACACACGTCTTTTCGTTTTCTTCCAACTTTTCATCCATGTATTCAACTAGCAGATTGCCCAGTGAGGCCTTGGTGGCGGGGGAGAATATGAGGTCTTTGTTGGTCTGGAAATGGTCTTCAAGGCCAACGTGCGGTGGATTAAAACCTTACGCAATATTCAAAACCCATAACACGGGACGTTCAAGTGTTATTCATCCGAGGGATTGCCCCTCCAGGCCAAACACTACTCATCCCAGGGACTGTATCCCAAGAACTACCCCCTCCAGGCCAAACACTACTCATCCCAGGGACTGAAACTCCTGTGGCACTGACACACACACATACACACACACACACACACACGATGTTATCATTATAAATATGTAACAGAAAACTCAGATACGTAAAACTTAAGTTCAGTGATGACCATCCTCAGTTTCCCTGGTAGACGAACTTAGTTTAATCTCTTCAAAGCCTCTTAGTCTTTCATATGTTTCCTTAACTTTTTCATAACATAACCGGAGGTGAATAGTGATTTTCATGGCTCAGCCCGCTTGTGTTCGTATGCCTTTGTGTCGGCGTGTGTGTATGTCTGTCAGTCTTCTATCTGTCTGTGCGTGTCTGTGTGTGTGTCTGTGTGTCTGTGTCTGTGTCTGTGTGTGTGTGTTATGTGTTAAAAAAGTAGGCTATTAACTTTAATCAGCTTGATTTTTGATAAAGGAGCTAATGTTTAATGCGGTAGTTAATCGGATATTTGACCTAGTCGTAGTAAACAACCTTGATGACCCAACTAAGCTAACCTAACCTGACCTGACCTGAAGACCTGACAACCTGACTTGAGCTGACTTAACCTAACCTGATCTGACCTGACTAACCTGACCTGACTAACCTGACCTGACCTAATTAAACCTAACCTGATCTGACGTAACTTAACCTGATCTGACCTAATCTTACCTGACCTAACCTTACCTGAACCTAAACTAACCTGACCTGACCTAAACTAGCCTAAACTAACCTGATCTGACCTAACCTAACCTAAACTAACCTAACCTGATCTGACCTAACCTAACCTAAACTAACCTAACCTGATCTAACGCATCATATTTCCAGTTAAATTTGCTCAGCATGTATTACACTGACGTGAAGTAAAATAGATTACTGTTGTCATTTTCATCCTTTCAGCTTCACAAGATGATTAAGATGAGTTCTTCGTGTTTACAAAAGTTAAGCTGCTTAATGAGCGTAAACATACATTATCATGACAAGCTTCTCGTGCCGGCTTTGAATCTAGGCTTACACGTCGACCGAGCGAACACTGTCAGGTACGAGGCCGGTTGTCCTAAGTATATTGCCGGTTGTACTAAGTATGGTGCCGGTTGTCCTGGGTCGATTATTCTAGGTACGGTGCCGGTTCTTGCAGGTATGCTAACGGTTTTTGTAGGCATAGTGCCAGTTCTTTTAAGTACAACGACCGTAAGTACAGTTGTTGCATGTACGTTGCCGGTTGTTCAAGTTACGATGCTGGTTGTTCTTAGTAAGGTGCCGGTTACTCTAGGGACGGTACAGTTGTTCTAGGTAAAGAACCGGCTGTTCTAGCTAGTTAACCGGCTGTTCTAGCTGGTTAACCGGCTGTTTTAGGTACAGAACCGGCTGTTGTACGTACGGTGCTGACTGTTCTAGGTACGGCGCCGGTGTTCTGAGTGGGAGTGGTTGATGATAATTCAGGGCTTATGGGAGGGTGCTGATTGGATTCATGTCTGTTGGGATGAAGAGGGTGACGGTGGATTGCTGTGTGAGGGGTGCGGACATTCTCGTCTGAGTGAGCCAATGTGATGCAGCGTTGATTGTCTGGTGTTGCCTCGGTCGTGTCTGGAGTGTTGTAATATGATTGTGTGGTCATCTGTATGTAAAATGACTCATGATGTAGTCTGCTGTAGGCGGTGGGAGGACATGAAGACAAAAATTATATCTACATATATATTCCTATGAGTCCACAGGGAAATGAAACACGGTAAGTTCCCAAGTGCACTTTCGTGTAATCATCACATCATCAGGGGAGACACAAAAAAGAAATATTACAGGCAGTTGACATACAACGAAGAGACGTAGGTATGACGCCAATTGGTAAACAAGTGACTATATATATATATATGATAGGAAATATGTCGTTGGACTCGGCGTGTTTGAGGTAATCTTTAGCGATGCCCAGTGTAGTGCCATCATCGTCAGTAGACGCAACGAGTGTACAGTCTCGTCAAAGAACTCGCTTCAAAGGAAGTCCATCCAGGCCTGACTACCAAGTCTATCTCATCCCTGAAGCTACAGGAACTCCTGGAATACGAGTCCTGCAGTCACACTTTCAAAAAGGGTTCCTAGGATGAGTATAAATAACTAAAAAATATATATATGATAGGAAACAGCTCAGGGTTATCAGGACCTTTGTTTTTTCTTCCCCTCCACGACGAAAGTTTCGTGTAATTACACGACCCCTCAACAGTGTCAAAACACACAAATATGAGTTAGTTCACTGCTTAAAGATATAACCCACATTCATCCTGATAAATCATATGATAAAACGAGGTAACAACCCATTTTCGTCGATCGATAAAACTAGAGCGAAGTGCTAGGTTTCGCTGAACGATAGAAAAAAAAAATTACCACAATGGTGTTTTCATCATTAAAGGTGTCCGACCCTGGCAAGTGGGAGTTAGGCCGTGAGATAATAAAGAATAAAATTAGTTTATCGATAACGAGACTTACATAGATTACACATTCCTCATCTTGCACGTATTCAAGCACCATATGTAAGCGCTTGACACTTACTCCTTGTGAGTAATCAGTGTCCCAGTTTGTGGTGTTAGCGAAGCCTTGGCTGGACTGACCCGATTACCACAGAGCCTGCCAGGCGCTGGTCATAACAGACGGCGTCTTACGTGCCACACTTATCGGACCAGATGCAGGCCATTTGAGGTCCTGCGTCATGTGATTGAGAAAATACATAATTGGAATATATAAATTCCCGCGTTAGCGAGGTAGCGTTAAGAAGAGAGGACTGAGCCTTTCAGGGAATATCCTCACTTGGCCCCCTTCTCTGTTCCTCCTTTTGGAAAATTAAAAAAGAGAGGGGAGGATTTCCAGCCCCCCGCTCCCTTCCCTTTTAGTCGCCTTCCAATAGAAAAAAAAAGATAAAAAAACAGCCGGAGCAGACGCTTCTTAAGCAATGAATCCTTCATCCCAGAAAGAGACAAGCATATTCGCCCATCCGAGAACTCACGTGAATAAATTAGTAATGCAAGTAACCTTATAAAATCCAGACGTGCACAAGCTATAAGCAGGACAACGTGCTAAGAAAGTCCAGGAGGCTGGAAATATATCTGTGTTTTTCTTGACTCTCTAACTGGAGGAACGGCTTGTATAAGAGTTGAAGACTTTAGGAAGGGTTTGTTGAAGGCTTCTTGAGAGTTCGGTGATGAAGAGGAAGTTAGGGGAAGAAAAGGTAAGAAAAGTTGAAGGGTAATAGATCGTAGGGCTCAACTCGGGAGCTCCATTATCAATCAGAAAACATGTTGATGAATTTTCCACAAGATCCACGCCTGGCTCGGGGCCACAATCTGATAACAACACATTCTCTAGTTGTGCGAATCTTGTTCTTAGTTCAGCATGTTGTTGACCTTTATCGTTCTCAGAAAACTTTCTTAGTTACTCTAGCGTTAGGCCTATCAGTTGCCAGGGTTATCAAGGCCGTCAACGTAAAGTTATAACCATCAAGCGAAAAATCTCTTAACATCTTCAAGTGTTCTAGGTGCTCCTACGACCCCATACATTCTCACTATGTATATAATTCATGTTCGGAACGGACAGCGCAAGATAACAACACACGCATTTTATTTGGTGGCCTGGTTCTCCATCTGGTTATGCGAACAGCTTAAAATGAACGTCCAAATGTGAAAGGAACATTAGGTTCATAGCTGTATCTATGTAACATGTATTTAGTCGTGATATTTCATTTCATATACAGGTTCTGCACCCGGTCAACACTGATGAGTGGACGCTGCACATCAAGTTCGCTGAGCCTGGCGACGGAGGCTGGTACGAGTGCCAGGTGAACTCCGACCCCAAGATCACCCGACCCATCCTCCTCATCGTCAAAGGTGGGTCATCACACTGATGATCAACGTAACAAGACGTAACAGTCTCAAAGTAAGTAGTAATAAGAACAGCGGAAGCGGCTCTGGTGGTGGTTCTAACGTCATCGTTAAGTGTTACCAGGAACACCTGATGTACGAGGCAGAGCGGAGATAGTGCCATTTGTACTCACACAAGAGTAACGTAGAATGGCTTAATATCGTGCCCGCTGGGAGGACGGGTCGCCTGCTCTCTACATCAGGTGTATGGTCTTTTCTGATCTCTTGCTTTCCTTCGTTCATCCATTTTCCTTGTCATACAGTTTTTCCGAATGTTCTTGAATCTGACTGACCAACAACTAGTTCAAAGACCATATCCGTGTTGTTAAGAGGAGTAATGTTAATGATAATAACCGCAAGTTAAATTTGAAGCTAAAAGACAAAAACTATTAGGAAACAGGAACAAACATAGTGGTAATATCGTCTTTTTTCGTATAGCTACCTCCCTCTCCTGCCTTCGAGAAGGAACGACGAACAAACAGAGTAGTCTACACACATCCAGCCTTTAGCTGTCGTTTATAATGCACCTGACTATTTAATGGTTTACCGCTTCATATGCCCTAGTTCAATTCAGTGACAGCACGTCGACCCATCCCACTACCACACAAGTTACCACACGTCAATATTTTTTATATGTCCAACGAATGCCTCTTATCCTTCTACATGTCATGACCCCGATACACAAAGTGCCCTCTTCACTCCATCCTTCCCTCTTTTCGCTTCCTTTCTCCCCTTTGCCTTCCCAGCTTCTCATATGTCTGTCCTTATTCCTAAACTCTTTTCACTCATCCTCTCCATATACCCGAACCAGTTTAGCACACCTTGGTCAGCCATCTCAGTCACACTGTGCTCACCACTACACCTGGCTTTCATAATACTATTTCTTACACGATCAACCCGCCTCACACTACGTGTCTTCAGGCATCTCTAGGGAATCCACCTTCTTCCTCTCCTATTCACTCATGACCCATAACACACATCTATACAAGAATTCGGGCACTACAATACTTTAGGAAAGTGCAGCGTAAGATTTATCCATTGAATTTCAATAACTATGGTTGCAATTATAGAAAGCATTGGCTGTAGTTTCTTAAATCATAACACAAATTGCACATCATGTAACATTAAAGAATTGACCATCACTATACCAATATTATCACACTATTCAGTAGTAGTATCCTAATTCTAATCCTACCTTCAATCCTAAAAGTTATTTACTTCGTTATCTTCTCCAGATGAACCTCACAGAGTCCAGTAATAAATAATAACTCATCCGCATCACTGATAGCTTCTATATTTGCTTCCACATGCGGCACTCCGCCGGCTGAGCATAAACAGAAAAACCAGAAATTGGAGGCAATGCTCTTCCTTACATGCGTCCTTATGTAATCTAACACAAGAGGCGAATGGTCGGTTACCCGATTGAACCCTTACACGAAACCAAACAACGTAAGGATGCGCACAGCTCAGGCGCAATATACAATACCTCCTCAGCAGTCACACGAGAATTACCTTTCAAATATGTGCATTTATTGATTATCAATTCAACACAATAAACAATACCTTACTAAATCGACGTAATTAATCAAACTGTAACAAAGACATCTGACATCATAAAAACATATCAAAACCAGACACTGATCCAATAATAATTCTTTCACAATGAAATCATCATTCTAATGATGCAAAGATAATAAACCAATATAAGAAAATGGCAGTAGGTAATATAAGATTTCTGTTGGAGTCATACGAGCGGGCTGTTATTCAGAGATGTAATGTTATTATGAAAGATAGAAAGCATTCCTTGTACTCTAGATATCAGACGTTACCGTCAGGTAAAAAATACTACGATATATTCAGTGTCATACTGCCAGATATAATAGTTCCTTTGGTCCGTCAAGCGTGAGACTGTTAAATGAATTATAGGTACAAGGCAGACGACAGCTCACGGTTATAAATTGGGACATGATGGCCGGGAGTCAAGTTGAGGGTGAAAGTGTTCCTAACATCTTTTTAATTCTACGTTTGTATCGTGTTCCTGATTTTCTCTTGGACGATGGAAAATTCACAAATTTTACTTTATATGAATGATAAAGAATTTATAATCAACATGATCATCATGATCATCATTATCATCATCATCATCATCATTATTAGGACGTGTTTCAGCCAGTGGGTGCGGTGCGGTGTGTGTGTGTGTGTGTGCAGCCCACGTACGGGCCGATATAAGCTGGAGGACGAGGGTCCATATTTTGGTCACGAACACACAGACGTACAGACACCCGGCCGCGGGTCTCTTTATAATCCACCGCAAAGATCATATCTTAATGACACGTGTAACCAGCTGGTGCTCCCTTGATTGATCTTTTAACACACCAGAGACCCGAGGCGAAGCCGCCAGTCATCATTGCATATCACATTAACTATCCCTCTGCACATCCGTTCTTGTACCGAGATAACTAACCCACTTGTGTTTACTGATAAAAACTCACTTGTGTTTATTGATAAAATTTCAAAACATCTATACCGCTGTGCTCTGAAGTGCCTTCCCATAATTTTCCAGCTGCTTAACTTTTTTTTTGTATTGTATGATTGATCCCATTAGTAATTATGGATAATATTGACGTCATTATATGGCTAGGATACCAACCCCTCACTCTTTCTACATGGTCTAGCACCGTCACCCATGCATGATGACGGAGTACATTGGCAGCGCTTCCGCCATTTGTACATTACAATGTTCTATTACTGTGTACATGATACTTTCATACTATCTAGTCTCATGTCACTTTACGTAGGTATTTAATGTAAAAAAGTTATCGGCCTTTGCTTAGCCGACAGGAAGGCAAGTGGCCACAGTAAGCTTGGAAAACTATCAGTCTAATTGGGTCGTTAAGTCGTTATTAAGAGGTTATACTAAAACCATGGCTTATGGGTCCCAATAGTAATCTTCATTGATCATCAGTATTATTATCTAACTGCTAGTTGTGTTATCTTTTTTCTTACCCCATATATATATATATATATATATATATATATATATATATATTCCTTTTTAAACAACAGGAGAATCAAAAAAGATAAGTTCT
>JAUUDZ010001041.1:0-11949 GCA_032361705.1 Panulirus versicolor | reverse complement strand
ACACATATATCCTCTTTGTCAATCTTTCCTCACTCATTCTCTCCATGTGACCAAACCACTTCAAAACACCCTCTTCTACTCTCTCAACCACACTCTTTTTATTACCACACATCTCTCTTACCCTATTATTATTTACTCCATCAAACCACCTCACACCACATATTGTCCACAAACATCCCATTTCCAACACACCCACCCTCCTCCGTACAACTCTATCTATAGCCCACGCCTCGCAACCATATAACCTTGTTGGAACCACTATCAATTCAAATATACCCATTTTTGTTTTCCGAGATAATGTTCTCGACTTCCACACATTCTTCAACGCTATCAGAACTTTCGCCCCCTCCCCCACCCTATAATTCACTTTCGCTTCCATGGTTCAATCCGCTGCCAAATCCACTTCAAGATATCTAAAGCACTTCACTTCCTCCAGTTTTTCTCCTTTCAAATTTACCTTTCAGTTGACTTGTCCCTCAATCCTACTGTACCTGATAACCTTGCTCTTATTCACATTTACTCTTAGCTTTCTTCTTTCACACACTACCAAACTCAGTCACCAGCTTCTGCAGTTTCTCACCCGAATCAGCAACAAGCGTTATGTCGTCAGCGAACAACAACTGACTCACTTCACAAGCTCTCTCATCCATATCAGACTGCATACTTACACCTCTTTCCAAAACTCTTGCATTCACCTCCCTAACAATCCAATCCATAAACAAATTAAACAACCATGGAGACATAACACACCCCTGTCGCAAACTTACATTCATTGAGAACCAATCACTTTCCTCTTTTCCTACACGTAGATATGCCTTACATCCTCGATAAAAACTTTTCACTGCTTCTAACAACTTGCCCTCCACACCATATATTCGTGATACCTTCCACAGAGCATTTCAATCAACTCCATAATTTCAATCCCATCCATAAACAAATTAAACAACCATTGAGACATAACACACCCCTGACGCAAATCTACATTCATTGAGAACCAATCACTTTCCTCTCTTCCTACACGTAGATATGCCTTACATCCTCGATAAAAACTTTTCATTGCTTCTAACAACTTGCCCTCCACACCATATATTCGTAATACCTTCCACAGAGCATTTCAATCAACTCTATCATATGCCTTCTCTAGATCCATAAATGCTACATACAAATAAATTTGCTTTTCTATGTATTTCTCGCATCCATGTTTCAAAGCAAACACCTGATCCACACATCGTTTACCACTTCTGAAACTACAATGCTCTTCCCCAGTCTGATGCTCTGTACATGCCTTCACCTTCTCAATCAATACCCTCCCATATAATTTCCCAGGAATACTCAACAAGCTTATGCCTTTGTAGTTTGAAAACTCACCTTTATCCCCTTTGCCTTTGTACAATGGCACTATGCATTCATTCTGCCAATCCTCAGGCACTTCACTATGATCCATACATACAATGAATATCCTTACCAACCAAGTCATAACACATTCACCCCTTTCTTAATAAATCCTAGTGCAATACCATCCAAACCTTCTGCAAAGCATTCACTACCTCATCTCTCTTAATCAAACCATTCTCCCTGACCCTCTCACTTTGCACACTACCCTGACCAAAACACCCTATATCTGCCACTCTATCATCAAACACATTCAACAAACTTTCAAAATACTCACTCCATCTCACTTCCTCACTACCTAATATTAGTTCTCCACTTGCCCCCTTCACCGATGTTCCCATTTGTTCTCATGTCTTACACACGTTATTTGCCTCCTTCCAAAACATCTTTTCACTCTCCCTAAATTCTGATAATACTCTCTCATCCTAACTCTCATTTGCCCTCTTTTTCAACCCTTGCACCTTTCCCTTGACCTCCTGCTGCAATCTTTTATACATCTCCCAGTCACTTGCACTCCTTCCTTGCAAGTATTGTCCAAACACCTCTCTTCTCTCCTTCACTAACAACTTTACTTCTTCATCCATTCACTACCCTTTCTAATCTGCCTACCTCCTACCTTTCTCATACCACATGCATCTTTTGCACGAGCCATCACTGCTTCCCTAAATGCATCCAATTCCTCACCCACTCCCCTCATGTCATTTGCTCTTACCTTTTGCCATTCCACACTCAATCTCTCCTCGTACTTCCTCACAAAAGTCTCTTTTCCAAGCTCACTTATACTCACCACTCTCTTCTCCCCAACATTCTCTCTTCTTTTTTGAAAACCACTACAAATCTTCACCTTCGCCTCCACAAGACAGTGATCAGACATATAAAGCAGCTACACCAAATAATACTCTGCAAGACATTACATCACATTATCACTGTATGTCCTTGGCAATTCTGGAGTAACATGTTGTGATGCCTGTGTCTTCTCTACATGTTATTAAGCTTTGGAATGCCTCACATTTTCATGCCTTTCTATACACCTACAATGTGCTCATGTCTAAATTGCAAGTTTTCCACTTCCTCAACAATTCTTTCATTTCTCTCCTTTTCCCTCTCTATATCATTCAGTCCTTTTTTGTTTTTCATTCAAAGCCTAGCTTAAATGATGAATTTTGTCAGTGACCAGAGCCTCTGTTGTAAAAAGAAAAAAAGAAAAAAAAGTCAGCATTTTCAGCCCCAAGGTTCCTATTTCTAGATTCATTACATATAATTTCTTAGTTGGTGCTTTAATCACAAATATCTGGCTTTTGGCAGGGTACAGTCTGGAAATTCGTCAAAGTCAAATATTAGGAGTGCATCTTTTTTCAATAATAAATGCATCACCATATTCATATTTCTTATTTAGGGGCTCTTAGTTAATGATTTCCAATTATTCAAATGACTATAATGAGTGTGCATTAACTAAAAGCTATGTCCCTGATGAAATGTATTATTGAATTACATTTTCATGCATGCATAAAAGTAAACCACACCGTCTCTTGGCAACCTGTAATCAAAGATTTTTATGTTAGTGCCTCTGCTCACCTTATCATACAGAGATAACTCCCCGTAGTTCTATGATTACCTCAGCTCACCTGCTCATATATAAGTTATCATAGGTTCTACAAGCACCATCTTTCCCACAGGAGGACTGCCAGAGAGTGCAGGTGTTGTCAATGAGGGCACCGAAGAGGATGGGTCCTGGTATGGTGCCCAGGAGGCGGACTACGATCCATTGGAGGCCCAGGGCGAAAGACCGATGGGTGTCTGGCACACACCTAATATAAATTACCACAAAGATCAACACTGTCATTGATTCTGTGCTCTAGCTGGTACAATATATACTTTTACCCCCATAACAATCAAAGATAAGACACTGATGAAATTATGTTGGTTATGAAAATCAGAAGCCCCCATCAACATGTGAAACCTCAATCAGATGTCAAAAGATCAATGATCTTAAAAATACTGCTTATTCGTTAATCATCAAGCAATATGGTATATGGCCGAGTCAGTCATAAGTTGATAACTTGATCCTTCAGCCTTGTACATATGTTTGTAATTACTTATCTGTGCAGTGATTCATTTACAGGCTGCCCAGGGTCAAGCCTCCTATCCATCTATCTATCTATCTATATCTCAGATGCCCATTCCAATTGGAACTCCCTCAAAGGGGTGGCCACAGCATTAGTCTCTCTATAGGTTGGAATCCTTGTGATGGTCATAAGTCCATAGTCAACCCAGTTATTCATTCTCCCCTTGGGAAGGTTGGTTAACTGGGTACCTGGCTTAGGCTAGGGTATATTCATATAGAGGTAGAAAGCATTAATGACGGCCTTGATTATGACATTCACTTTCCCATGCCATCTCAGCGAACATGAAAGATAAAAAAGGTAATTGCCTTATCGTACATATTAAGAGGAACCTTTATGTTCATATACACTGTGTTCATAGGCCACCTCCATCTTCACTATTTGCATTTCTATCACACAGGCTTCTGAATTTGTTAGTATTACTTACCTTTACTTCCTCTTTACATAGCTTGTTCCACATACCCACAAACCTGTTAATGTACAATGCATCAACACATTCCTCCTTATGTCGTTCTTGCTTATCTTCCAATTATTACATCAATTTCTGGATTTTCTTTTCACTTAAGAATTGTTCTTCATTAATGCTGTAGTTTCCTAGGATTTCATAAGTATTTAAGTCTCCCCTTTCTCCTATTTCTTCTAAAGAAGGAAGATCAAGGGCCTCACTCCTCTCTTTCTAACTCATTTCACCCACTTCTTGAGCCATTCTTGCTAAATTCCTGACCAGCACATTCAATGATAACTATGGTCACCGTACACTAATTTGGCAAAGAAGTTAAGGTAGCAGACTGGTTCATACACAGTGTTTGTGACACTATCCATTTATTCATGCTAAGTTTGTTCACAGTTTAAAATCAGACCTGCTCTTCTGTATAACAATTCTAAAAATTGGAAACAAATTCAAATAAACCTTAGCACTTTGTATTTGCTACAAAACAAAGAAATAATGAACAGGGTTCATTCAAAAATACTGTCCTGGACTTTGTTTGTTTGTGATACATGTTTAACATTTTTAATAATATTGTACTGAAGAACAGGTCTGATTATGAACTGTGAAGACAGTGTGAATAAATGGATAGCGACACAAACATTGTCTATGAACTGATCAGTAACCTTAGCTTTGGAAAGGTGCATGGCTTCTTTGCCAACTTAGCATATGGTGACTTTAGTGGGGTCAAGGTGGGCCCACTGTTTGTCCTCCAAATTCACCAGATTTAATGCCACCTGATTTCTTTGTGTGGAGGTTTGTGAAGAACATTGTGTATGCTCAATGACTCAAGGACAATGATGATCGGAAGAATAAAACTTCCACAGCTTTCAAGCAAGTCACGCTGAAAACGTCGAACAGGTAGAAAACTTGGCCTGTCATTGTGAACTCTGTTGTGTCCAGAAAGGGAGTCATGTTAAATTCTAATGAACTTTGTGACACCCTCCCATCTTAGTAGGAAATGTGTGCAAAGTATAAAACTACAATAAAACTCTTTCCATTTCCCAGCATTTTTTATTTACCCTGTGTGAAAAGAGAGTAAACTATCAGGTAAGGTGAAAATGGAGAAGCTCGAAGGTTCAGTCATCTTAAAATTGTTATATGGATGTGAGGCACAGGTTGTATACGAGAACGTATGGAAGAGGATAAATGTGTTGTAAATGAAATGTTTGAAGACAATATGTGGTGTGAGGAAGGTTGATTGAGTAAGCAAAGATAGGGTAAGAAAGAGGTGAGGTAATAAGAAGTGTATGGTTAAGAGAGCCGAAGAGAGTGCGCTGAAAATGTTTGGACAAATGTAGAGAATGAAAGCAAAGAAGCTGACTAAGAGTTTATATGCCAGAAGTGGAATGAACAAGGAGAAGGGGAAGACAAAAGTTGTAGATGAAAGGATGGAGTGAAAAATATTTTCAAAGAGTGGCTGGGCCTTTAACATGCAGGAGGGTGAAAGGCATCCACAATACAGAGTGAACTAGAGTGGTAGAGGATGTGTGAGTCAGGCGTTTGCTCTGAAGAATGTGGGTGAGAAATACTTAAAGATACAGAAGCATTTTTATCTGGCATTTATGTATCTGGAGAAAGCATATAAGAGGTTGATAGAGATGTCTTCTGAAAGGTATTACAAATATGCTGTAATAGGAAAGCTACTAGAAGCAGAGAAGTTTTTATCAAGAGTTAAAGGCATGAGTGCAAGTAGGAAGAGAAGACAGTGAGTGATTCCAGGTGAAGTAACGTAAACACAACTGTTTGATTTGTTTGTGGATGGTGTAGTAAGGGAGGTAAATGTAAGGGTCATGGAGGAGTGAGCATGCAGCCAGTAGAGGATGTGGGGGATGAGCAAGTGAGTCAGTTGATGTTTGCTGTTTGCTGATGGCTTAGCAATGGTGACTTAAGTAAAAACTGCAGAGTATGGAGTAAGAGTATGGAATTGTAAGCGAAAGGAGGAAGTTGCAAGTACATATGAATAAAAGCAAGGTTATCATGTTTAGAAGGGCAAGATGCAGGTTAGTTTGAATAAAGAAAATTTGGAGGAAGAAAAGTGTTTTAGATACCTGGAGTGGATATGAAGTGAATGGAACCATGGAAGAAGAATTGAGTCAGAGAGTGGGTTAGGGGGAAAATGGTTTTGGAAGCATTGAGAAATGTGTGGAAAGTGAGGTCGTTAAATGGGAGGGCAAAAATGAGTAAGTCTGAAAGGAAAACTGTCCAAACAATGATGAATGAATGCAAGGTATGGGTTACAGATAAGGATGTGTGGAGGAGGTGGATGTGTTGGAGATGAATTTTCTGAGAACAATATGTAGTGAAAGATAGTTTGATCAGGTGAATAATAAAGGATAAGAGACAGGTTTTGTAATAATAAGATTGTGGATGAGAGATGAGGAGGGTGTGCTAAAATGGTTTGGCCATAACGAGAGGATGAGTGAGGAGGGACTGACAAAGAGGATATGTGTGTCAGAAGTGGAGGGTTCAAAGAGAATAAAGAGACCAAATTATAGATCAAAGGATAAGGTGAAACAGATTTCGAGTACTTAGGTTCCAACCATGCAGGAGGGTGAAAGACAGGAAGGAAATGGAGTGAATCGGAGCGATGTAGTATACAGGGGTCAATGTGCTGTCAATGGAATGAACCAGGGAATATGAAAGAGCCAGGGGAAACCACGGAAACATCTGCAGAGCCTGGTTGTAGATAGGGGTCTGTGGTTTCAATACATTACACATGACAGAGGGCTTCCTTCATCTGTTCACCGTGTTACCTCTAACATACATCCATCCATCCATGGGAAACGGTGAACACATACAAAAAAATAAAGTATAAAATCTTTACCTTTACTTTCCTGCACCAGAATCCCCATCTATGGGCCTCCAACAACCACATCCACCATATGGGATCACAGGTCTAGGAGTTTCATGATGTATGTGTATCTCTGTGTTCAAGTTTTGTATGTCTACTTGTGGGGCTGATGATTGGTTATAGAGTGGTTTGGATGGGAGAAGTCCCACCTGGTGGACATAGTTGGCTTTCTGAGCACTGCAGGAGCCCTAGAGAAGGGATCCTGGGGCAGGAATGTAAAGTATATATCAGTTACTGAAAAAAAGAGGAAACAACAGAATTTTCATGTCAAGAACATTTTCTGTCAGGTGAAAATGTAATGGTTAAGGTTAACAAAAGCAATTTGCAATTTTGTACATACTGCCTTACTGTTGTGTGGTATTGTGGTAAGAGTGTCATCCCCTTCTAAATATGTGTTGGTTGGATCACATTAGTTTAACTGGTGTCAGCAGGTGTACATTATATCAACCAATAATTCATTTTTTTTTAGGAAACATTGCACAGCTTGAGCTTAATTAAAGCCTCAAAACATAACCCCTTCAATTGTTGATTAGAAAAGGTTCAGTCATAATACATGTAATGATCATGTCTAGAAGTCAGGTGACATACTGTGATCTAAGTTGATTTAAGAAAGAATGAACCTTGTTCCTCTGCTGAAGAGAAACACATCTATAGTGGTAGTTTTTAAACACTGTATTCTTTTGTTTAAACTAAATATATATCATTTAGTAGTAAATGTTATGTTGTATACTTTAATGATAAAAATTGTAGTGATCATGTGTAGAAGTGATCATGTGTAGAAATCAGGTTACATACTGTGATCTAAATCGATTTTTGAAAGAATGAACCTTGTTCCTACGCTCAATAGAAACACTTCCTTAGTGGTAGTTTTTAAATACTGTATTCCTGTGTTTAAACTAAATACATATCATTTAGTGGTAAATATTATGCTGTATACTTTGAGCCACCATATACAAAGCTCTTGTGTCTGCTGAGTGAAATAAAGGAGGCAGCTTACCGTAAAGTACCTGACAGTGCAGGTAAGCTTATGATAAATGTGAGCATCATCACAATGAAGAATATGACTAGGAAGATGGGCATTAGGGAGCAAGCAGCTGGACACTTCTCTCTGAGCGCTGAGTCTGAAGCCAAACGGGGATCCCCGACTTCCTGGGTGGAAGGAGTGAAGGGAGGGGTGGCCAAGGCTGCCACACACACACATCCAGTGAACACCTGACAAGATAACATCCAGCTGTTCATAAGGCAAAACAGGTGGAACTTACATGGACTTCTGTTATCATGAATAATACAAGTTAACAGTTAAACATAAATAGATGCACACAAGAAGCAACAGGAAGTAATGTATTAACCATTTTCTGGTACTTGATGTCACCAGAATGTTACTCCAATGGAAACAAAAGCATTTACAGGTTTAATTGGTAAATTACCTTCATCATGTTTATATACAAGTTAACACAAGCTTTTGAATATTTTAAGAAAAAACACTCTACATTAAAACATTTTCTTGCTGGACAACTAAACTGATGTAGACACTTCAAAACTTTTCCTCTCTGAAGGTCATACAAACAGCTAGGCATCTATCACAGTAAAATTAACAGAATATGGATCATGTAAAAAAAATAGTGTTTATATTGTAAGGCTAATACATCTAATAGACTAATAATAAGACCAAATTGAAGAACCATACTTGAAGTCTGAATATGAAGAATATCTATTTGCCAGTAAACCAGTATTCCACTGGAATGTGGTTTTTGAATGGTTGATTTCATCTCTTTGATAGATCAATAACAACACATGCTAGTCAGCCACGTTCAACCAAACAGCTGGCCCAAGGTGCTCCTCCAGTCAAAAATTCACCTCTCTCAAGGCTCTTCCTTTTGCCCTTAAACAATCTCTAGGTCATTATCCTTTTCCTTTCCAAATAATTTGTGGGGCTTATGGTAAGGACTGATAAAGTTCCTTCAGCTAGAAAGAAACATAACATGAATATTCGCAGCATGAACTGTAGAGATCAGCATGAAAGTAATGTGTGAGTACACTTTGAGTTCCTCCTGGCCAATGAACTAAACGTTCCTTCAAAATTCAAGACAAGCATGAACTCACTGTAACAAGAGTTCACTGTAGCTAACATAGAGTAGGTTCCTTCAGTACTATGTTGATAACCATGCATAAGGACGTTGCCTTTTGTCCATTCTCGTCAACACTGTAGCTCCCTCCAGTGCAACCTACTAAGACGTCCATGAGAGTACAATGCAGTATTTTGAGTTCATCCCAGCCAATATACTGTATGTCCCTTTAACACCATATACTGAGACTTCTGAAAAAATTGTACCCATGTCCATCCTAGCTGAGACCCTTTTGTTTCTCATAGTTGTGACATGTACAAGTGTATGGCACCTTGGATCTATGTGGGATGCTCTGGCAATATATGTCAAGACTATTAAAAATGCTAAACCTGGCATACATCCTGGCTAACATTAGGTGCCTCCAGCTCCATCTGTTAAGACCAGCATGAGAATAATGTTCCTAAAGTCTAACCTAGCCAACATAATGTGGGCCCCTCCACCACCAGCAACAATCACTTATTAAATTCTGAATGAGAAAACTGTACCTTGAGACCATCTTGGCCTTCCTCCATGCTACTACATCCAGCATGGCAAGGAGAGAAATACATGACATTGTTGGTACCACAGATAGGGTCATATGGCACATCTTGGCACCCACAGTCCTTGTTGCACCGTGATGTGAGGTTTGGTGAGCTTGGCATCACAGACCTTAAAGAAACATGGACTTTTATAACGTCTTCTTATTCTTACTTTTCCCAATCAGACATTAATTTCTCCTATTTTTCTATCATTCATAATGAAAAGTTAGTATATCATGTGTATACCATTGTACTGCTTGATTAAAGTTTCATTTATTTTGTAGTTAATGTTAGCTGAGTACTGTAGGATTAAATTTTCTTTTAAAAATATTGTGGGTTTAAAAGACCTTCAATGAACGCACAGAAAATCTGATTTGTTTTACAGCTACACAAGGCCATAAGGCATATAGTAATTACTTATAAAAATACTTGTAAGAGGTGTGTAAGGGACAGAGAGAATCGAGTTATGTGGTATACAGGGCACAACTTGCTATCAATGTGCTGAACCAGGGCACATGAAGCAGACAGAAGAAATAAGAGAAAGGTTAGTGGGGCCTGGTTGTGGATATAGGGCTTTGGTTTCAGTACATCATACATAACAGTTAGAGTGTGGATGTGAGTGAACGAGGCAATTTCATTGTCTGTTCCTGACACCACCTCGCTGATGTGGGAAATGGTGAACATGGAAAAAAAGCAAGACAAAAGCCTACAATTTTTTTTTTTTTTTTTAATAACTCTCCTGGTGTGCAAAATTTTCCATTGTTCTTTAGACTACTACTACGACTAGATGGTCATCCCTGAAGTTTTATTGTATGTGTCCAGGGCAAGTAAACATTCGAGTTGAGAGGATGGCAGTACATAATACCTACAACTTCATCAGACTAAGCTCAAGGTCTACCTTAATACAGAGATTTTCTGAACCTAAAACAAGAGTTGATAGTACAATTGTCTGGTTAATCAGGCATTAAATTATAGGCTGAGAGCCATTTGTTCATGCTCTGCCTTGATCCATAACTCATCTATAATGTCACACACATAAATACTATAAAAACTACCCTCCTCATTACACTACTAACAGATATAGATATGACTGAGGAATAATGGGGCATCTTGGTTAAAGCAAACGAACTATCAAATAGAAAAAACCTGAGAAGAGTTTTTAAGGTTTTGGATTTTTTTTTTCTAAACTGAAGCCTATAACCATTCTGACCTACTGATGACCTTACCCACAAGACTGCATGCTTCCTATTGAAGTGTTACTAAGTCATAGGGTTCACTAATAAAAATCAATATAACATGGATAATGGTACATGAATTAACTGTTGCTGTAATCTGCAAATACCCCTTTACTGAAACGAGAGGGAACAAAAACAACACCTGAGTCATCTACACTGAGAGCAAATACTCTGAGATTCGAGTTGAACATGAACTTAAAAGTTATTCTTAAATGTAAATCTTTTCATACAAATCACATAAATATATTGATCTATTCATCATCCCTACAGTAAAAGCAAAAACATTACAGCAACTTGTTATTGCTAAACAGGAAAAAGAACTCTTAACTCTCATTTCCCAGGTTTAAGATCTATGATATTCTTGAACTCTGATACTTCATCTATTGTATTCAGTATCAATCTCCCATCTAGACTATTCTTAAAATCTGAAATTTCATTTATTGTATTCAATAGTAATCTTCCTGTTACAGGCTATTCTTAAGCTCTGATAATGCATTTATTGTATTCAACAGCAATCTCCAAGTGAACTCAGTGAAAAAGGCTGATCCATAATCAATTTATCATGATAAAAAAAAAGGGTAGCAAGGAAGAAAAACTAACCAATTGGAGTAGGCATCCTTACTCACTTTAAGTTCTCCAATTCCCACAAAAGGTGTATTTGGTCTCTAATGGAGAAAGTATGCCTGAAACTATTTACAACAAACTTTAGGATTCATATGGCTAAACAGAAAGTGAAAGGAGAAAATTATGAATAACAATGGATGGATGTTGTAGATAAAATTCATGAAAAGTAATTCTCTTATATGAAGTGTATGCCAGACAAAGCTTAGAAGTTGTGAGAGTGTGATTTCAGCAGAATGATGGGTGAGAGATCGGCAATCTGATATTGTACAGATGACTTTGCCAAGGAAAATGCGAGCTGATGAAAAAAAAAACATTTGAAAATATGTTTAATTGCAAATATGTAAACTCTAACTTTTTAGTTAAAAAACGAACTGTGATAGTTTAAAATAACTACAACTGCTGCATATGCACCATGCTGACAAAGGAGTTGCTTTCTGGAAAGAAACAAAGTGGCAGTTAGGGAAGTTGATTCAGATGAAGAAAATGAGTAAGATAAAAATTTTCAACATGGATATTCATATATATATATATATATATATATATATATATATATATATATATATATATATACATAGCTGCAAAACACTGTT
>JAUUDZ010001030.1:0-11950 GCA_032361705.1 Panulirus versicolor | reverse complement strand
CCCATATCAATCTAGAGTTTACTTTCTTACACTCTATTACATACTCCCACCACTCCTGTTTCAGGAGTAGTGCTACTACTTACCTTGCTCTTATACAGTGGCACTATATATTAAACCTGCCAATCCTTAGGGACCTCACCATGATCAATACATACAATGAAAATCCTTACAAACCAATCAACAACAGTGACCCCCTTTTCTAATAGATTCAATTGCAATACCATCCACTCCATTCGCCTTGCCTCATTCTATCTTACTTAAAGCTTTCACTATCTCATATCTCTTCACCAAAACACTCTTCATGGCTCTCTCACTTCGCATGATAACCTGAACCAAGCACACCACATCTGCAACCCTATCATCAAACACATTCAATTATCCTTCAAAATACTCACTCTATCTCCCTCTCACTTCATTACTATGTGTTACCACTTCCCCTTTTGCCCTCCTACACTGCTGTTTCTATTTGCTCTCTTGTTTTCTGCACATTATCAACTTCCTTTGAAAACACTGTATTCTCCCTTAAGTTTATGGATACTTGCTTATCCCAACTCTCATTTGCCCTCTTTTTCAACCCCTGCACCTTCCTCTTGACCTCATGCCACTCTCTCTTAAACATCGCCAATCATCTGCACTCCCCATAAAGTAACCTTAAACATCTGTTTTTTCTCTTTCACAAGCAATTTTAATTCTTCATTTACACAGTTTATGATCACCTAATCATCCATACTTCAGCACAAATCAGCAAAAACAGGTGTCATAACTTAGTAAAGAATACCAAAATACCTCAAAGCTGGTTTCATTATCCAAAACGGGACTAAATCTGTTATTAGTGTTGTCTGACCCTTGGCTCCTTCTCTTTACTTGGCTTCTGAAACACAAAAATTGAAAAATATCAAAAACTACTTTCTCAGTCATGCTATGACTTAAAATTTACCTACACTTCAAACTAAAAAATAAACAAGTCATTGTATGGCATCTACTGAAAATTACTGAAGGACTCCTGCCTAAGTGTTGAGGCCCAAAAGGTTTCCTCATCAAACATCTTGGTCACCTTATGTTGATTAATCCAACATATATGCTAAAAATCTGGGTATATTGATCTTCCTCTTACACAAGTGAAGTCTGGGTATACTGATCTTCCTCTTACACAAGTGAAGGAGTTGCAAATACCTTTTGATATTAAACATAAAAAAGACAGGGTGGAGTTGTAGCAGAAGGTAAAATAATGAATATAGCCATCCATGATGATCAGAGAATCATGGAAAAATAAAACTTACCTTCCTGACCCAAGATCCCTTCTACAGGGCTCCTACAGTGCTCAGGAACCATCCAAATCCACCAGATGGGACCACCTCAGGTCTAGATAAGTGATGATAATAAGGGTTTGTCTTTGTGAGAAAAGTAAAGAACAACAGGGAAATGCATGTTCAATGTATTCAGTGTGGAAGTTGCATCTTTTGCATGAAGGATCTTAAAATATGCCATATTAGTATTTGTATGGAGAGAAGGGTGGAAACTCTTACATGTCCAAGGAGTGATGTCTCATATAAAAGTATGGCTAGGGGAGCAGACAATAAGATAAGGTAGAAGAGGGTGGCAGTTCAGTGTTTTACATATCACATTGTAAATGCTTTGTCATATGTCTGGAGGGAGTCTATGCAGAAGATGCTTGAGAAGCAAGGGTAAGCTTTTTGACTTCTGTCGGGTGTTGATGGCTGTCTATGAATAATCTAGGTGAAAGATGTGTAGCACTTGCTAGGACTAGGATGACAAGCATGATGAAATGGGATTGTTACTAAAGGTGTTTTTGCTTTGCTGTGCAGAAGCTGAATATCTATGGCTGCAAAGTTGCCAGTGATTGCTCTGAGTGCTCAGCTTTGTGAGATCTAGAATTCTGTTATGCCTACTTTTGAAAGGGTGAATGACCAGCCAGGTGAGACACAGATTTGAGTAAGAAAGAAGTTGTTTGTAGTGGATATCGAAGAATTATTTTGCTTGTCCAAAGCTAGAGTCAGTATGTGTTTTGAAGGTATTTAGTTTGTTTATGGCCTATGTGTTCATGCTAGTGGTGAGGGTAGTGAATATCATAACCACACATTTGCAGTTTTGTTTAAGGGGACACTGATCATTCAGAGTTACAGGAGGGTGCAGCATAAATTCACATCTGTCAGAGGTTAAAAAAGTGATGGTGCATTTCTGTGGGGATAAAGGCATTCAATTTTGGGCAAGCTAGGTTGTAACTGCAAGATACAGTGCTGTATTTGATTATCTATTTGTATTATACAGGGAGAGATTTTTCATCCTTGGGGTCCTCTCTTGAACATTCTCTGTCATACAACTTTCTAAATTTCTGTATGCTGTCTGCATTAACCATGCCTTTCATCATTTTGTTCTATTCAACCACCAACCTTATGCAAAAAAGAAAGGACTTCATCACACATCTTTTAACAAGTTTGTTTGCTTGATTTCACATTACATTCTCTGGTTGTTCTAACCCTACATCTCTTGAAGAACTGTTCACTGTTTACCATCATTTATTTGTTTTAAAAACTTAAAGGTTGAGATCAAATCACCCCTCCATCTTCCCTCCTTTAAGCAAATTCAAAGCCTCTAACCTTTCTCTATACCTTAACTCTCATAACTGCCATGTCATCTGTCTGTTGCTCCTTGTGTACTGTCAGGGTGCTATGATATAATTGTGAGGTCAAATACATATAAGAGGAATTTCACAATGTATCATACATGGAATGAAGGGAAGTCACGCTGGAGGAGAATGAAGAGGGATGAAGAAAGTACTGCTCCCTTGTGGACTTCACTGCAGAAAATGAAGTCACTATGAATGACTCTGATTAAGCAGCAAGTTATGATGACTAATTATTTCTTGCCAGTTTTGCAGAAAGGTATCACATATCTTTTGAGTGATGGTATATAAGAAGACCATGTTAAATGAGTTTTTTTTATGTCTATTTGCCACTAGCACCATGTGTGAGGGTGGTTGTGATTGGGTGAAGGCTTGTATGTGTTGTGTGAGGATTATGTGAAGTGGTAGAGGAAGGATTTGGTTTAAAACCACATTCTGTGAGAGAGAAAGATATTTTGGTTGACTCTGCTGATGGTCAGAGTTTCAAGGACTTTGAATACTATGACAGCATTCATAAAGAGAAACATGGATGGAAAGCTGGGAAGGTCTGGAGTTTATAAGGATGGGTATCATTTTGTCAAGTTTCCTGCTATCTGGGATAGTGTTGTGTAACCAGATGCTGCATATATCTGAAAGCCCTTGGGTTGCCACTGAGGTGGTAATTTATGCATAAGTCTGATATGTTGTTGAGGCTTGTTACAAGGAAGTTCTTTAAGGCTTCAGGATCCTCAACCTTGGCAAACAGCCAACCAAACTCCCATCACACCACCTCCAAAAGTCAACCTTACCAACATTACTTTCTGCACACAAACACTGCATACAAAGTCTAACTGGCATCAGGTATACACTTAATGAACTTTTTCCTCTAACCATCTAATTGAGTTTCATCAGACCCATCTAACTCAAATTAAGCTCCAAGAACATATACACAAACTGCAGGAAAGCAGAGTGGCTGGCCTGTACACAATACACAAAATGCCAACTCCAAAACTTTGCCAAAGACAACTTCCCATACTTTGACCATGCCATTTCACATTTCAATAACATCAATAATCAAGGCAGCAAAAAACACATACTACAAGATCATAAAAAGCACTGTAACCCAAACTTACCCCCACAAGCCAAAGACCTATGGAAAAAAAATGTCCGTCAATACAGACAATGAAACATAACCAACTCTAAACACCACCATTACTAACCTAATTCCTGAAAAGCACAAAGCAAATTGGCACTCCTTCCTTTATAAAGTGAACCTCAAAACCAACACCACCCAACTCTTACTAACAAGAAAGAAAATCAGCATGTAATACTTCACAGCCCCACACATGAAGCACTTATAATCCAAACCAACAACATCCTTACTCCCAAAGAGCATCCATTCATACTCATGACACACTACTAAAAAATCAGCAATGAACCAACCACACCCCTCAACAGAACATTAATTTAACTTAACATGATTATCTTACCCACTTTTCCGTAAAAAAAAATCCTTAACATCCTACCCTACAAGCCCCTTGTATGAAGTTTCAGGTCAAGATGAAGGTGCAGGGGCTGAAAAAGGGGGCAAATCAGAGTTGGGGGTGGGCAAATATCAGCAAACTGAAAATGAGTAAGTGTTTTGGAAGGTGAATAGAGAGAAAACAAGAGAACAAATAGGAACCTTGGTGAAGGAGGTAAATGGAAAAGTGGTAAAAGGAATAATGAGAAGAAGAGAGGGAGTTACCATTTTAAAGGATTGCTGAATGTGTTTCACATTTCATAACCTATGCTCTCAAATCCCTCCTATTCTCAGCAAGCATAATAATGAAAACACTGACACACACCGAGATGATCCAATAGGCACCACACAACTGCCCTCCCAATATAGCCTTAGACATCACCTCAACAGGCATACATCCACCTGAAACAAGGAAGCCAACTGCAAATGGGAACAACAGTGGAGGGAGCAGATAAGGTAGTTGTAACTATTAAAGAAAAATGAGGTGACTCAAAAGTTAAAGGATTGTTAAATATGTTAGTTGATAGACGAGCTGATATGATCTGTGGAATGTAAGGTGAGAAAATTCAGGCAAATAGTGTGGTGATAAGACAAGGTAGTTAATGGTTTGCTGAAGATGAAGTGTGGTAAAACAGTACACGTTCTCAGGAAAGGGGATGACAGTGTTGTTGATTGGTTAGTCAGCTTATTCAGTGTTCTATATGTATACTTCCCCAGTCATCCCTTCCACACTAATCCTCTGCAAATGTCCATACCATTTAAGTACATCCTCTTCAGCTCTTTCATACATACTCCTCTTACTACAGCACCTCTCTCTTACCCTGTCCTTCTTATTTGATCAACCCACCTCACATCACATTTCATTTCTAAAATATTCACCTAGTCTTTTACATCTTTGCCTAAGGCCCCCATGTCTTGTATCCACAGCACCAATGAGACTACTGTACCATTAAACATACCCATCTTTGATCTTAAATACAGCGACCTCTATTTCCACACATTCCTGAAGCATCCAAGGCCTTTGCCCCATCACCCTCTATATGTCCATATGTTTCACTTCAGCCCCCATTGTTTCATTCACTGTTATATCCACTCCCAAATATCTAAAACACTCCACTTCTTCCAGTTCTCTCCATCCAAGCTAGTACTTCAAGTGACCTGTCTATTTTCACTGCTAAACATAATAACCTTCCTTGTATTCAGATTTACTCTCAACTTTCTCCTTCCCACACACTCCCAATAGGGGTTGAAGTGAAACATATGGACATACAGAGGGTGATGGGGCAAAGGCCTTGGGAGCTTGAGGAATGTGTGGAAATAGAGGTCGCTGTATTTAAGATCAAAGATGGGTACGTTTAATGGTACAGTAGTCTCATTGGTGCTATATTCAAAATCAAAGATGTTATGGTACAGTAATCTCGTCGGTGCTATGATGATACAAGACATGGGCCTTAGACAAAAATGTAAAATACTAGGTGAATATTTTGGAAATGAAATGTGGTGTGAGGTGGGTTGATCAAATAAAATGGGTAGGGTAAGAGAAAAACGTCATAGTAAGAGGAGTATGAATGAAAGGGCTGAAGAGGGTGTACTCAAATGGTCTGGACATTTGCAGAGGATAAGTGTGGAAGGGATGACAAGAAAGGTGTACATATAAGTAGAGGGAACGAGGAAAAGGGGAGAGGGTGGAATGAAAGATGCTTTGAAGGCTAGGGGGCCTGAACATGCAGGAGAGTGCAAGGCATGCACGAGATAAACAAGAATGAGCAATATGGCAAACAGGGAACAACAAGCTGTCAAAGAAAGGAATCTGGGCATATTAAGTGGTCAGAATACTATGAAAACGTGTGTAAGGCTTGGTCATGGATAGGGGCGTATTTGGTTCTGGTGCACTGTACATAAAAAGGGATGTGAATGAATGAAGCCATTTCTTGTTCCTGGCGCTACCTTATCAATGCAGAAAATGACGAACACAAAAACACTTACATACTAATGATGTTATAAATCTCAACATACGCACTGCAATGATGTTGATATAAGATTTACAATTTGCTGTACAAACAACACTAATCCAATGACCCAAAATATAAAATGTTCCAAAAACTGGCTATTCTGGGTTAAAGGCCAAAGGCCAAAAATTATGCAAAAAAATGCTTAATAACAGTATCAAACTTTTAAAAAAATTCTGTTCAACCCAAGCAGGCAAAAATTAGATGAACAAAAAAATCTCTGTTCAACCCAAGCAGGCAAAAATTAGTTGCATCAAAGTTAAGCAAGTCAGGAATCAATGTTGAAGTGATACTGAAAACATGTTGAGTATGCAATTTCATTCAACAGTGGCTATACAACAATGATACAACACTGTTTCTACAACAATGATATGGTGCTGTGTCAGTAAAATATCTATTTTGACTAGAACAATGATGATATTACACTGTGAGTACAGCATTGGTGTGATGTTATATTCATGCTGTTCTGTACAGCATATCAATATTGTATCAATGTATTATCATTGTCATATACCAATTTTTTAATAAATCAATTTGTAAATTCAATAAGCATGACAGTTAAGGAGATCTAAACTACAACCCCTGCATTATAAGCAAAAAAAAAATATTTTTAAGTATCTAGCAGCCTTTTCTTTTACATCTAATACTTTATGAACATCTATAAATGTCAGGCTACAACTCAAACTGAAAAATCCAGAATACATGACTCAGGTCCCAGGCATGCCAGATTTGGAGTCACATACTTGTAGACAGCTATCAGTTCACAACAAATGAATGTGAAAAAGAAACACTAAAAAACCAGACACAAAGACCGAACTTTAGGGCAAACAAGAATTGGGATCAGTGGGTATCAGCAAACATTAGGGATAAGATGTTCTGGGATGATGTTAATAGTGTGACAAAAGCAAGAGTACACATGGGAACATCAGTGAAAAGGGTACATGGGAAAGTGGTAACACGCAGACATGAGGTAAAGTGGAGATGGAGTGAGTTCTTTGAAGGAAAGCTGAATGTGTTTGATGAAAGAGTAGCAGATGTAGGGTTTTTGGGTGAAGATATAAGAAGTGTTGATTTCCTTGCCTATGACGAAAAGTAGCAAGGCAGCTGGAGTGGATGATATTGCAGTTTAATTTCTTATGAAAGGAGGCTAGGATTTTCAATGTATGTATGGACCATGGTAAGGTCCCTGAGAACTGGCAGAATGCATGTATAATACCACTGTATAAAGACAAGGACAAAGGTGAGTTAAAAGCTTGCTGAGCATAGAGGTAAGTTGTATGGAAGAGTACTGATTGAGAGGATGGTGGCATGCACAGAAGATCAACTTCAGGAGTGGTAAAAGATGTGTGGATCAGGTGTTCACTTTGAAGAATGTGTGTCAGAAATACTTAGAGGAACAGAATGATGTGTATGCATCAGTCACGGTGATGCCATCATGGCTGTTTAATTTGTTTAGGGATGGGGCTGTGAGAGAAGTAAATGCAAGGGTTTTGAAGAGATGGGCAGGTAAGCAATCTGTAGAGGGTAAGGGGGCCTGGGAAATGAGCCAGTTGTTGTTTGATGATGACATGGCACTGGTGGCAGATTCGAATGAGAAACTACAGAAGTTGGTGTCTAAGTTTAGAAGAATGTTTAAAAGGAAAAAGATGAGAGTAAGCATCAGTAAAAACAAGGTTATTAGGCTTAGAAAAAAAGGAGACGGTATAGCTGGGGTGTGAATCTGAAGAGAGAAAAATCAGAGGAAGTGAAATGTAGTAGATTCCTGGGAGTGGATATGGCAGCAAATTGAACCAACTGGAACTTTGGTAGTGGAAAAGAGTCATGAATAGGATGGTGAAGGGGGGAAGGTTTTGGGAGCACTGAGGAACATAGAAAGAGAGGTAATTGTCTGGGAGGGCAAAAATGGGCATGTTTAAAGGTAAAGTTGCCCAAATACTGCTGTGTGGATATGAGGCATAGGCTATAGATGAAAATGTATGGAAGAAGGTAGATGTATTGGAAATAAAATGTTTGAGGAAAATATGTTGTGTGAGGAGGGTTGACAGAGTAAGTAGTGATTAAGTAAGCTAGAAAAGTGATAACAATAAGAGTATGGTTGAGAGAGCTCAAGAGGGAATGCTGAAGTGGTTTAGAAAAAGAGATACAATCAACTAGGAGAGGTCGACAAAGAGAGATGGAAGACTAAACTGGTGATGGAAGGATTAAGTGAAACAAATTTTGAGTGTTTGGGGCTCGATCATGCAGGAGGGTAAAGTGCATGTATGGGACAGAGTGAACTGGAAACATGTGGTATACAGGGGTCAACATGCTGTCAATGGAACTGAACCACAGCATTTGAAGCAGGTGGGAGAAATCATGGAGAAGGCCGTGGGGTGTGCCTAAGGATAGGAGGCTGTGATTCCAATTCATTACACTTGAGAGCTAGAGAATGGATGTGACAAAATGAGGCCTTTTCTGTGTCTGTTTCTAGCACTAATGCAGCAAATGATGAACAACTATACAAGAAAGGAAGATTAATAGATCAGGAGAAAGCTTATGATATGGCTGACAGAGATGCTTTGCTGAACGTGTTATAAATATAAGATGTGGGAAGAAACTTATCTGAAACAGTAAGTTTTCAAGAGAGTAAGGCATGTGTGCGAGTAAGTAGATAGGAGGATGAGTGGTTCCAGATACAGGTGGATCTGCAGCAATGGTTTGTGAGACCACCATGGATGTTTTATTTGCTTATGGATTTGGTGGTGAGGGATGTAAAAGCTGTTTGCAGTATGTTGTTTCCTGATGATACAGCACTGGTGGCAGATTCAAATGAGAAACTGCTCTGTAAGTTGGGGTCTGAGTTCAGGAGAGTATATGAAAGAAGAACATTGAGAGTAAATGCAAATTAAAGCAAGTTTATCAGGTTCAGCAGCACAATGAGACAGGTTAGTCGGGGTGTAAGTTTGAATGGGGAAGACATGGAGGAGGCGAAGTGTTTTAGATACCTGGGAGCAGACATGGCAGCAAAGAGAACCATGGTAGCAAAGGTAGGTCACAGAGTGGGTGAAGGGGTTAAGGGTTCTTGGAGGATTGAGGAAAGTATGAAAAGAAAGGTTGCTAACTGGGAGGGCAAAAATGGGGATGTTCGATGGTAAAATAATCTCGATGGTTACTGGATACTAGGCATGGACTACCGATAAGAATGTATGGAAGATGGTGGATATATTGGAAATGAAATGCATGAGGACAATATGTGGTGTGAGAAGGGTCAATTGAGTAAGTAACACCAGGGTAAAAGAGAAGTTCAGCAATAAGAAGAATAAGGTTGAGAGCTGAAGGGGGTATGCTGAAATGGTTTGGACGTATGAAAGGATGAGTATAGAGAGGTTGACAAAGAGGATTTATGTTACAAATGAGGGAAACTAGAAGACAATGATGACAAAATTGGATATATAAGGATGAAGTGAAAAAGATTTGAAAAGGATTTTGAATGCTCAGGACCAGAACATGCAGGTCAGTTAAAGGCATCCACAGTGTAGAAAGAATTGGAGCAATGCAGCATACAGAGGTGACTTGCTGTCCATGGACACAACCAGGGAACATAAAACAGCCAGGGGACACCATAACAAGGTCTGTGGGATCTGGCTATGAATAGGGACCTGTATTTTCATTGGATTACAAATGACATATAGAGAATGGATGTGAGCAAATAAGGCCTTTTTTTTTGTTTGTTTGTTTCTGGTGCTTCCTCATTAATGCAGGAAACCAAACAAGCATGAATGAAAAGTTTTACATGTGGATGACTATGCAAGCAGTATGTGACTTACTCAACTTATGGGTACCAGGATGGCTCACCATCTTGGGCACAAAAGTGACAATAAAAGTAAATGAAGGAGTCTTGAATTCAGTACATAAACTTGAATAATATACTTACCCCTTCCTTTTTTGAGGTACAATATCAAAGTCTGGGCCAGTTAAAGAAAGAGATGTAGAATCACCACCAATTGAGTCCCCTCTTGCATCTTCCACATTTGCATGAGATACTGGTGGTGGAGTAACTAAAAGGCTGTTGCTAGTTGACTGGATGTGATCTTGTACATCACCAAACTGGGTTGGTTGTGCTGAGCAAGCATCATTCATAATCTCTACACGAATTGGTTCACGATGTGAAGATCCAGGAAGGCTTTCAATGGGTGTGGTGTTTATTTCCATTACTGGGGAAAATGTGGTAAGGATTTCAGTAATGTATAGATTTAAAATGTTTGAGGACAATATTTGTCATGAGGTGGTTTGATCAAGTAAATAATAAAAGGGTAAGAGAGAGGTGTAGTAATATAAAAAGTGTGGTTGACAGAGCTGATACTAATTGGACATGTGGAAAGAATGAGTGAGGAGAGGTTGACAAAGAGGATATAAGAGTCAAATATGGAGGGAACATGGAGAAAGGAAAACCAAGTTGGAGATGGAGGGACAGACTGAAAAAATTTTGAGTAACTGAGGCCACAACATGTACAATGGTGAAAGGCGTGCACACGATAGACTGAATTGGAATGATGTGGTATACAGGGGTCAACATGCTGTCAATGGACTGAACCAGGATATGTGAAACAGACAGGGGGAAACAAGGAAAGGTCCATGGGGTTCTGGTTGTGGATAAGAAGCTGTGTTTTCAGTGCATTACACACGACAGCTAAAGAATGGATGTGAATGAATGTGGCCTATCTTTGTCTGTTCCAGCAAAGGCAGGAAACAGCAATCAACTATGAAAAAATAAAATTTTAATGCACATAAGGTTCTAAGAGTATATGGTGTGGGAGGTAAGTTGCTAGAAGCAGTGAAAAGTTTTTACCATGGATGTAAGGCATGTGTACGAGAAGGAAGAGAGGAAAGTGATTGGTTCTCAGTGAATGTCGGTTTGCGGCAGGAGTGCGTGATGTCTCCATGGTTGTTAGTGTTTATGGATGGGGTGATTAGGGAGGTGAATGCAAGAGTTTTGGAGAGAGGGGCAAGTATGCAGTCTGTTGTAGATGAGAGGGCTTGGGAAGTGAGTCAGTTGTTGTTTGCTGATGATACAGCGCTGGTGGTTGCTTTGGGTGAAAAACTGCAGAAGCTGGTAACTGAGTTTGATAAAGTGTGTGAAAGAAGAAAGCTGAGAGTACATGTGAATATGAGCAAGGTTATTAGGTTCAGTAGGGTTAAGGGACAAGTAAACTGGGAGATGAGTTTAAATGGAGAAAAACTCTCTTGCCTTCATCCATTCCCGGCACCACCCGGGAAATGAAATGAAATGAAGTGTTTGAGGACAATATGTGGTGTGAGGTGGTTTGATCGTGTAAGTAATGATTGGGTAAGAGAGATGTGTGGTAATGAAAACAATGTGATTGAGAGAGCAGAAGATGTCTTGAAATGGTTTGGAGATATGGAGAGAATGAGTGAGGAACAGTTGACAAAGAGGATATATGTATCAGATGTGGCAGGAACAAGGGGAAGCAGGACACCAAAGTGGAGGTAGAAGAATGGAGTGAAAAAGATTTTGAGTAATTGGGTCCTGAACATGCAGAGGGTGAGATGTGCAAGGAATAAGAGTGAATTGGTATGATGTGGTATACCAGGGTTGATATGCTGTCAATGGACTGAACTAGAGCATGTAAAATATCTGGGGTAAACCATGGAAAGGTTTTTGGGGCCTGGATGTGCAGAGGAAGCTATGGTTTCGGTACATCACACATGACAGCTACAGACAGTACGAACAAATGTTGCCTTTTATCTGTTTTCCTGGCGCTACCTTGCAGAAGCAAGGGTTGGTGATGCTGTTTC